>BQNB010031533.1:0-53902 GCA_026074375.1 Tanacetum coccineum | reverse complement strand
ACCAAATATCAAGTCTCGAGTTATCTAGTGAGAGGTGGTTCACCTATTCCGTGCTGCCTATGATAGTCAAACATCAAAGTCTCGGCAACTCGCTATCCCTCGTCATAACAACTCCTGACTCCTGCAACATATACAAGATAACATACATTTCAGCTTATAAATAATAGTCTTGCATAAATAGTCAATTAAAAATGGGGAAAAAGTGTGAGTGCCATGAAGTTACCAATAGGGTTGACATTTCCCCAGTAGCTTTCATCTTGAGGATGCACAAGAGGATCTCCATAAACCTCCGAAGTTGAAGTCAGCAAAATTCTGCAGGTAAAGGGACAACAGATAATTAATTATAAGTACTGAAAGAGCACTAGCGCTAGATCAAGAAAAAGGCGTCAAACCTTGCTCCAACTCGCTTAGCAAGTCCCAGCATGTTCAAAGTTCCAATCACATTTGTCTTTATTGTCTGTTTGGAATTCATGTATTAAAAATTAAGGAGTAATAATTGTTCATGAACTCCACAATGTCACACAGAACAAGATAAAGCATGATGGAAAACATTGAGGATAAGTGGAAACAAAATTTATTCATAACTAATACAATAGTAACTGAACTTGGGATTGGTAAACTAAGATACCTTGACAGGATTATATTTGTAGAAAATTGGGGAAGCAGGACAAGCAAGATGATATATTTGATCGACCTCAACCAACAAAGTCTCTGTGACATCTGGATTCCAAAGAAAACAAATGAAGATAAGGTACATACAATGGAAAAACAAAGATAAAAGCTTAATAGTATCCTATAATCAGATTATTTGTGATAAGTAAGTAGTTATGCAACTATTTTATAAGTTTAAGCATTACGTATAAATGTATAATTTTTATCACAAACTCCTAGTCTACCGATTGCATTTGAATTGGATGTCACAGATATAGGTTGACGAGTATGCAACATGTGTTGCATTGGCGTAACTGCATAAGAGATGTCAATGATTCAATTTACTAAATTAACTTGAATGTTACAAGATAACTCCCAAAATCTTTAGCTAGTTCTAATAAAGCCATTATTATCCAAATTAAATTATTATGTGGCCTCAAGAACATTCGACTTACACGATCTTGTTTATTTTGTAAGATATCACAACATACCTATGGTTTTACTTTGATAAATGTAGTGACGTCTCATGGATTTCATTAATGGCTAAAACTTGTACTTTGGTTGGTTTATGGACTAAGTGATTGCAGAATGCAGAAAAGGTAAATGTGGAACTGTGGAAGGAGCATAGTCCATGGAGAACGGGATCGCGCCGGAACGGGATCGCGGTACGGGATCGCGGTTCGCTATTTCTTAAAATCTGGTACGACGGGGGGTAGGCTCATTTCGGGTCGAATTCGGGTTTCGGTGTACCATATATTGCCGGTTCGGTGTACAAATACTTGGTACTGCGTACACAACTAAATTGTTTAGGATTTTCAATATAATTTTACACACTAAACTTCAAAAACCTCCCATCTACACACCATTTGTATTACATAGCCATCAAACCCTAAGTTCTGTTATTATGTGGCCTTAAGGACATTCGACTTAGAAGAAACTGTATATTTTGTAAGATATTACAACATACTTATAGTTTATTTTCATCCAATCTAACCGTAGAAACTTGTGTACGTATAGGTTTTATCTTGATGCATGTAGTGATGTCTCATGATCTCATCAATAACTAGAATTGTACTTTGGTTTATGGACTGAGTGAATGCAGATTGCAGAGTAGGTGCAAGGAGTTTAAACTAATTGGCTAAAAATATCTAGTCATTTCCAATGATTGGGCTTGCAGAGAAAGATATGTTGGTTCAAGTTACAAGTTACTAATGTTCTGATTTTCTCAAACCTAAAGCTCTTTTTTAATAGATTTTGTACGTCATCAAAAAAAACCCAAGCATCATTTGGCTCAGCAAGACTATTCATTACGAATATCATACGATGATACTGATTGCTGTATACAGTAGGAAGTTGATTTACTCATCAATTTATCTAGTTTTTATAGCATTACCTAAACTGGTCCAAAGTGTATCATGTACAGAGTAACACACTGCCTTATGTGAGTGCTTGAAAGACGAGCATGCACTAAATACTAGATGGTCTTTAGATGTATGGCAAGCTAAACAATGTTGCGATGATGAATTATGGTGGCATAAGTATTAGTGGCATTACTTAGTGGCATTACACAAAACCAAATACTACGACTCTACAATTGCTGTAACAAACCAAGGGTCGTTCTGAGATCACATACCATGACGAATAAGCTCAAATCTTGGGTGACCAATCCATTGTTTTAGATTGTCCTTTGATCCTGTGAAGTAGTTATCTACAACGATCACCTACGAAAAATAGCAAGATGCAAAAATACAGAGTGTTATAGCTTATAAAACAATTTTACATTTCTCTAAACGACATTAAATTCCATCAGAATACTTTTGAAGAACCATGTACCTCATTCTTTTCATTTTGCATCAATCTGTCCACTAGGTGAGAGCCGATGAAACCAGCTCCTCCAGTAACCAGGATCCTCATGTTCGACTATCAATGCCACATAACTTATCTCAGACTTAATAATGCATATATATCGTAATAAAGCAACCAGATATTCCCGACACACAAAATGATCATTAACCACCCTCGAGTAGGGAAACGTACAAGTGGATGGTAATTGACTAATTGTTAACATTTCCTCGTTCAAAAGAGACGCGTTATATATAGCTTATCAAAACTGCTTATTTTTTTTATAATAACCCAGAATCCAATTATCAACTTTAACAAGGCACAATTCGAAAGATAATGTTTGGATTTGCTTCTGCTATATCAAAACATAAGTAACATATAACTAGTAACAATAAGAAACCATAAAAGCTAACTATTCATAATCAATTCCCAAATGGCCTAGTGGTAAGGTCCTTGGTGTTCACCTCATAACAATGTAAAATGGTGTTCAAACTTCGGGATTGTGTGTACATTCAATGGGTGGCCAGGAGTAACAAGTCGAACGTCCGGGACTAACCGGTGATGCCGCGTACGTCTAAGTAAAAAAAAAAAAAAAAAAACTTGCTCTCCCCGTTTAACCTAAACAGGGAAAACCTCATCCATTTAGTTAATTTCCGCCCAAGCACACAAAACTAACTACCTACAACATTGTTCGGGATTGCATGATCAAAACAAATTACGCATTTTCAAAACTACGTAACCTTTTCAAAAGAGTTTTCTTCATAAAAAAAAAACCTCACATAATCACATTTTACAAATTCCCCAAACACTTTCGCTCCAAAACGCAATCCCAAACACCCTGATAAACGTCAGGGACCTAACATTATATCATTCGACAATTTTGCAAACAAACCGATACATTATACTGAAAAACTTAGCGAGGATACCCAAGGAGACGAATTTCGGAGCGGCCTCGTAGTCGAATTATTTCCATTTCCAGCCATCTTCTTCAGTTAATCATGCCGACTACCAACACAAGAAATTTTCCAGCACAGTAACACTCAACTAACGTATTAAAAAAAAACGACATCTTTAACATCAAATCCAATGCAACGTTACCTAATTACTGTAATAAAAATAAAAATCTTCACTTAAACCCCAACTATTTCATATACATATATTTTTATAACACTTTATATATAGCAATCAGTTAATGAATAGGTCAAATTTAAGGATGTTAAGTTTCGTAACAACTCTTAATAGCTCTTTCTAACATTACGGGGAAAGATAATATAGATGTTAACAGATCAATCAAACGTAAGTTGTAACTAACTACTAACTAACTAACAGATCATTCACACTCATTAGTCATTATCACAGATCTGAATCTAATTAATCAATTATAAACTTAAAAATTGTTTTATTAAAAAAAATTATAAATTTAATTTACCTGATTTGTTACGATAAATTGTTGATATTTTTGTGAAATGAAATGAAATGAAATGGTGAGGTTTATATACACATGCATATTGCAGATTGAAGTGAGAGGTGGTTATTGTCTACGTGAGGGTGTATGGTAAGTGTGATGGGATTGTTTGTTAAAGATTTATCTGCCACGTCATGGGGTGATTGGTTACGACAAGTAAATTGTGAAAGGGTGAATGATCCGCGTTTGTTACACATCGACATGATTTTTGAGTATTATCTAATTCATACGTTAAATGTTAAGGCTAATACGAGTAAGAATCTTTGGTAAACAATTAGTCATGGGAAATAAAAAACTAATTTCTAATATCGATTTTCACGGGTTATTAGAGGTAGGTGCTTACGGTTCGAAAATCGGACCGGACCGAACAAGACCGGACCGGATCGAAACCGACTTTGGTCAAAACACCGGACTGAAATGGTCATGTCTGGTCCGGGTTGGTCTGGTTCGGTTCTGTCTTCGGTCCGGTCCAACAAGGCATAATTGTCGGGTTTTTTGTAAGACCGAACCGGACTGGACCGGACCGAAAACCGAAAATAAAGAAAAGGATGGACCGAGGACCGGACCGAAATAGGTTCGGTCCGGTTCGCGATCCGTTTTGCTAACCCCTAATTAGAGGTTAATATGTATAGAACCTTTATCTCTACTAAATATAGAGAGAAATGTAAAAAAAGAACCTCCGATTTTGCAAAAAATAACAATTGAACCTTTAATATTTGTTTTCAGAAATAAAAGTATTCTTAGTAGAGAGAAAGGTAAAAAAGAACCTCCGATCTTGCAAGAAATAACAATTGAACCCTTAATCTTTGTTTCCAAAAATAAAAGTATTCTTGATCCAAGTCTTAATATAGATGTTTATTACTTTCCTATTTGCAAAGGTTGCAAAATTCACCGGTTGTAAATTACTTTAGTTGTGCGCGGTCCCCTATTACACTCCACCATCACATGTTGGTGTGCTTTCTGACATTTGTTCGGTGGTTGATTTGACAATCATCACTATCATTATCAAGGGCGGAGCCAGAAAGTTTGGCTTGAGAGGGCACACACTTTAATATTTTTTAAAACTACATTACAAAATGGCTCTTAGAGGGGGCAAACTACCAAAAAAATCTAAGGGTTTTAGCCGTACAATAGCAACGTACTTTTTATTTTGTTCCATTTTGTTACGTGAACTTTTTTTTGTTCCACTCAATGTAACGAACTTTCATGTTTTGTGTTACTTTGCACCAACTTGGATAGGCAACCGGATAAAAAGTTTGATTACCGGCTAATAGTCTACGTGGAAATTGTTTAACACAAAAAAAATATAAAAGAAATTTATAAACCATATAAAAACACACACTCGACATTTCCCCCAATTTAATCTCACAAACCCTAACCCTAGTTTTCACATGATTTAACCATTAAACTCTAATTGAACAATCACAATGCGTTTAACAGTCAATTTTCATCACGATGGTAACTTTGTCCCATCACCTCTCATGTATCAAGAAGGAGACGAATCCACAATTCGTGATATTGAATTTGAAGGGATGACAGTTGCTAGGTTGTCTAAGATGCTTCAAGGAACATGTATGTTCCCAGTTAAAGGTATTTTCTTTCTTGTCCCTGGTAAAGAACTTAGTAACGGATTAATTCAGATTAAGAATGATTTAGACCTAGCCAACTGTATTGCCATAGGCTATAAGAATGGAAAGGTAATTGATGTGTTTCTTGAACACCATGGGTATGATTTAAGTCATTGGATTCAGACTGACATAGACAACAATAATGATGAAAATTCTGATGTTGAGATGAAGGACATAACAGGCTATGCGGCTAATGATTTTGTAGGGAAGAATAGATGTAAGTTATACCTAATAGTCCCATTAATGTTCTTTTTTGAACAAACTCTGCAATGGAAGTTATATAAATGATTTTAGTGATAAGCCTGATGTTGGTGAATCTAGTCAACCTTGTGGTAAGGAGTTAGAAATTGATAGTGATGATGAAGATGTAGACAAGCAGTTCAAACTAGTTGATGGGGTGATTTATCCTGAATTTGACCCTAAACTTCCATGGAATGAAATGAAACCAACTCGGGGTTTGCGGTTTGAACACCCATAGCACTATTAAAGACTGCGCGTGACCAATTAAGGAGTTTCTAATATATACCAAGCTTTGGTATAGGAGATATGATTATAGAAGTTTGTTTGTTTTGTGTGGTAGAGATCCTGCAGAGGGTAGAAGCAGTGGCAAAAAAGGTAAGAAAGGGAAAGATGAGGATGAGTTACCTAAGAAAGATAAGGGTTTGCTGTTGAGATCACCTAAGAAAGGTAAAAAGGGTGCCTACATTAGATCACCATCTAAGAAAGGTGTGCAAGGGGGTCAGTCATCTGCTGACAAGGGAACAAAGAAGGGTACAAAAAAGGTTGCGAGTGGGAGGTTACACATTAGGCTCTAGGTCTTTAGGCAACTTTATATGCGAAGATGGAATCAGTATTCAAATCAAACGCTTGATCCCGCGGAGGGGAACAGGGCACCTTTGCACAGGGTAGGAAAGGCTTAGAGGTTGAAGGTCATTAGGGGTCTTGCACTGTTTAAATGGATTGCCAAGCAATTTGCATTTAAAATTATTCAGGAGTGGGGGGGGGGCGCGGGAAGCAGGAAGTACCAATAGGTGTAATCAAGAGCAAATAAAAAAGTTATTATGATCAATGTAGTGTGGGTCATGTGTAAAAAAGGAGCAAAGCAAAGGCCTTGAGTTGATCAAGAAATGTGGGCTCATAGAGCATTACAGTCGATTATGGGATTATAGAAAGCAACTTCTGGACACGAATTCTGGTTCATCAGTCCATCTTCATGTAGGTGAGAAAGATGATGGTAAAATCCACTTCAAAAGGATTTATATCTGTTTTAAGGCAATGATAGAAGGCTGGAATGCAGGGTGTAGGAAAGTGATAGGGTTGGATGGATGCTTTCTGAAAGGCACATGCAGAGGTGAGCTTTTGACAGCTATGGGTAGAGATAGAAACAACCAAATGTTTCCCATAGCTTGGCCTGTGGTCAATGTTAAAAACACTGACAATTAGGAATGGTTTTTGTAGAAACTAGAAGGGGGGTTGAATAGTTTTACCGATTAATTAGCGTTTTAAAAGTTTGCTTATTAATTAGCGTTTTAAAAGTTTGCTTATGAAATAGTTTGATCGAGATTGTATTCAGATCAGCCGCAACAATATTAACACAAGCACAACTATCTAACAATGCAAGTCATAAGTAAAGAGGTAAAAGGGGAAAGAAACGATCAAACCAAGACACCAAGATTTATAGTGGTTCGGAAATGAAGCACCTCTTCGTTCCTACTCCACTCCCTGAGTACTCCACTCGAGATTTCACTATGTCAACAAGCTCCCTTTAGGCGGAGAAAACCGTTTACACGTCGCTTACTTACTTTTCCGACACTAAGCTAGATGTCGAGTCCTAATCTTAGCTAGAACCAATCTAAGACTTAACTAAGTCTTCACAAAAACTCACAAAGATATACACACTTAACACACTTTGATTGACACAACAATCCCAAATCACACCAATATACAATATACACACTTGGATCTACACGCGATCCAATTTATACAACGACACAAAACAAATGTAATGAATGTTTGTGATCTTGAAGAAGAAAAGAGGCTGTGCGGATGATCACTTTTATAACAAATTCGTATTAGAAGAATACGATTTTTATTCTTCTCGTTCTTATGCACTTTATTAGAAGGTGAATGAATGAGGAAGAAAGAAATTTTAATCACTAATTGAAACAAAATCAAGGAATGTTAGTGATCAAGATATGTGTTTTAGAAAGAAAAGAAAAAGAGAGAAAACTAGATCTGATAGAATTTTTGGCAAGAGGAAGTCTGTTTTTGAAATGGGGTGGCCCAGTATTTATAGGGGACAAAAAAATAACCGTTGCTGGCGGCGGTCCCGACGGTCCCTTATATATAAGGGGGCCGCCGACCCTATAAGGGGGCCGTCGCTAGACTCCGCTCTATTTTTTGTCCTTTTGTGTTTGAAGGTAATATCGGTTTTGGAACCTTCCATTTGGGGGAGTAAATTTAAAATTCAAATTTTTATGTTTTTTAATAAAACATTTCTTTAATGAATAAATAGAAATTTTTTTTAGATTTTAAAAAAAACATTTTTGTGGAAGTATAATATTTAATAAAAATTATTTTCTTGATCACTAATCATGTTTAATGATTTGTTTATCCATACCTTAAGTGATTATTCCTAGAAATAGAATTTTATGATTAGTAATTTATTAAACGTTTAATTTTTAACGTAAAACGATTTTTCACCCCACATTTTTGTTATTATCAGAACATTAATAGGACGAAAAATATAAATATATACGTTTTTTTTGGACATAAATTTGTAATTAATACAAATCTCCCTCTTATTGATGATGTACAAAATATAAACTCATTAGTGACAAAATATAAACTCATTTAGTATAAAATTTGAAGGTTTATAAATTATTAATGAGTTTAATTCTACTTCTCCCCCTTTTTGACGAATCCAAAAAGGTTGATCGTCGAGTTGAGTAGATAGAAAGAAATCGACGATACAAGACTCCCCCTTGATGTAAGCTCCCCCTTGTTCGGGGCACCAAGGTATCGATCTTATGATAATTTGTTTGCTACAAAACAAGATTAGAGGTACAAGTGCAAACAAGCATAGCATGACAAATATCTTAAGGATTCAATCCACACATTTTGAAGCATAAATAAAGTTCATTGAAATGCATAAATAAGTCATATATGGTCACAATGACTATATATGAGAATGCAAGCATACAAAAAAATACATCACAAAATAAACATAACCTAACATAAGATAATTAGAGCATAAGTGAACATGAACTAAAACATTAATCCTAGAAGATTCATGATTCATAGACATAACTTTTAACCAAAATGTCTTTCTACTACCCATTATTTAACCATTTTAGAAAGGGTCTATGGTGGATGTGGAAAATAGGTTGAAAAGGCAGTGGTTATAAGGTATTCGAGATGAGCAAACATAATGTTCATTTCATCTCAAAGATTCAAGTGAATGTCCCATGATAGGAGGTTGAGGTGATGGTGGTGATGGTGGACTTGAGAGATTTTCAAGAGGTGTGATTCGTGATAGTGAGAGAGTGGCATCCAATAAGGGGATGCTTTTAAGAGGTTGAGGATTAGATGACCTTGGAGGAACATCCATTAGATTTTGGAGAAAAGGATTTTGAGTTTGAGGAGAGGTTAGTTCATTTATAGGAGATGGTGATAATTGTAGCTTAGATTGAAAAGAGGAAGAGGTGTTTTCATGACTTGAGGTTGTTTTTTTTGTTGATGTGGTTTTTGATGGTGCATTAAAAGCACTTGGAGAAGAAGAGGTGGTGATGGGAGAGGGTGTAGTGGTTTCTTCCTCATCACTAGAAATGTTGACAAATAGTTGTTTAGAAGGGATTATGGTGAGTTTGATTTCTTGGAAGGATTTGAGGTGGAAGCATTGGTGGAGTTCGTGGTGAAGTGAAGAAGATGAATGAGGTGATGAAGATTGTTCATAATTTAAAGTGGAAGAGATAGGTTGAAGTAGTAAAGCATGGGGTTTGAGTATTAGGATTCCAAAATGTGTTTATCAAAAAGGAGAAATCAGCTAAGCCTAGATGGGATAGTGGTCAACTTGCACATAAATTTAGAGAGTCATAGCAGAAATCTGTGACCCTGGTGGCGGTCCCTTAATTACACGACGGCCCCTTATATATAAGGGGGCCGCCCAGTGTTTAAGGGGGCCGTTTTTTGGAGAGTGGAAATATTTTTCCAGATATTTCTAAAATGCTTAGATTAACATATTTCTAAAAATTTAATCAAGCCAAAATTATTATGAATCGTCTATCAAAACCAAGTATCCTAAGCTAAATCAAAGGAGCATGTATATAGGCAAGCGACATATTCATAGACATGCATAGTGTCATAAAAATGACTAGAGTGTATCAAGAAATATTTCAAACAAGGATTTAGGATGATGAAATTAAACGATCATCCTAGGCAAGAAATATTGCCCGTGCCAAGCAATCTACCAAGTAGCGTAAGTTCAAATTGTCTAAGCATAGTAATTTAGCAAGTAATATATATAATAATGTCTTAAAGCAATTCCCTCATATCTCACTTCTTCATGTTCCTCCACAACCTTCTGAGACTCTTTCCGATTGACCTTACTCCACCACGATTCTCATCTTGTAATTGGACTTGATGGTTGATGATTTTGGTTTGGCGAGTGTAAAATAGTTCAAGGTAAGGTTCAATGTTAGGTGGATTTTGAAAAACTTGAGGAACTTGATCGGTTAAGGAATTTACATAACGAATGGGGGAAGGAGTGCTTACACGCGTGGTCCCTTCGTCATTCCCATAGTCATCATCATCGTTGAGATGAGATGAGGATGGTTGATCAAAGGAAGAAGAGGAAGAAGTGGAATAACGACCTCTTCTCATGCCATGATCTCTTCTTAGTTTTTTCTCTAGTTGAGCGGCACGAGGAGTCATGACATGATCGTACAAGACATAGGACTCATTGTTTAACTTGGGATTTTCATTCATGATGAATGTAAACAAGCGGGTTAGTAGCATACCATAGGGTAGAAGTAACCTAGCTTGCTTAGTTACCCACTCTATTCGTTTCGCCATGTAGTAGGCAAGATTGAATTTTTCGGAGTGTACAGCATAATAAAGCATAAAACAAAGACATGCGGGAACATGATCCCGATTACCCCCCAGACAGAAGACATTTTCCTGAATAATTTATTCTAAAGGTTTCAAAGATGGTTCAATTTCACGAGTTAAAACTTCATATTCAAGAACATCAATCTCTTCCTCATGACGGATGCGATGGACTTGTCCATCATTATCGACTCGGATAGATGAGATGATGTCCTCAACGAGAGGAAGGTTGGTTTGATATGGACCATCCGTAGGAATACCATATATCAACTCATCAACTCTCTATCTATCGGAAAAGACACACGCTCCTTCACAGGGAACGCCAAGAATTTAAGCAAAATTCTCAAGAGAGTAAGAAAAGAGTTGATTTTGAATGACAAATTCGACAAACATTTCACCTTCGTCAGAATAACTCAACTGATACTGACTATAAAACTCAAGAATAAAGCGAGGACACACTTGTTCATTGATTTCAAGAAGACATTCAAACTCGATAAACTCAAACAAAGACCGAACATAGTTTAGATCCGTAAAGTTATCAAAAACCACCTGACCCTCATGAATACAACGTTGGTCAAGGTTTCGTAGTTTTTCTCTTATTGGAGTACGGAATTGATGTGAAATTATAGGGATATAGTCTCTAGTATTTTTGTAGTCTTCGGATGATTTTCGAGGCATTGTCACCTAAGGTAAATTTAACAAGATCATATATTAATCACTTATACGTATTTTCATGTTTTGAGTTTGTGCCTAGTGTGTGCCTATATGCGACAAATGTGGAGTATTGGTTAACTCGACCTAAATATAAAATCTTAAGAGTTAACCCAAATGCGCCTAAGTTTGATTTCGCTCATCCAAACAATTCAAAAAATACATATGAATTATGTATCTCGAGATTTGTTCATGACATCATTATGCATGTGTTTAAAAACGTTTTTAGATTGTATTAACAATGAAAAACAACAATTTTATTGTGTTCTTAACGTGAGTGATTTTGCAAAATGAAATTGGGGTTTAGGTTCAAAAATAATTTTTCAACAAACCTTATCAATGTATGCAAATCTTATATCTACGGGAAGCATATTAGTTATACATTGTATCCTAGTGGTTTCAATTGAACAAATTCGAAAGAAAAATGAAAAATACCCAATTTCAATTTTTGGTGTTCAACATGAACCCTAGACTCAAAATAAAAGAAATAGTTAAATTGACTTACAATTGATGATCTTAAAGATGTTAGGGATGATTATTGGTGTTGATTTGATCTTGAATTTAAGTTTTAATGGTTGATTTTGAAGTTTTGGTGGACTTGGAGTTGTGTTCGTCGCACCTGCTGGTAAGGGGTTGTTTGTTTTTATATTTTGAAAAATTTTGTTTAAGGTATACATATTCACTTCTGTTCTGATGGCGGTCCTATATCTCCTGGCGGTCCATAATATATTTGGGGGGCGCCTATCTGGGGGCCGCCCTCAGGCATTGATTTTAGACTTTGTTTTTTACACAAATTTGACTAGAAGAAGTGACAATTCAATTTGCATTTCGCAATTTAAACATATTTAAAGTACTTCAGATGAAGTATTTAAGTTGTCACGACACGGAATGGAACACAGACTAGAATTGAGACAGAAGAAAGAGATGCGTACTCAATATGATTTATGGAATGTGTTCCATCATTCCTAAACCAAGACGTAGATAGTTAAACGATTCACGTTTAAGAGGTTTAGTGAGAATGTCGACAATGTTGTCGACGGACGGTACTTTTTTGATAGATATATATCCTTTTTGGACATTATCATGGAGGAAGTGGTGACGAATTTCGATGTGTTTGGTACGAGAATATTGCACCGGGTTTTTGCTAAGGTCAACTGCGCCTTTGTTGTCGCACATGATGGGAACATCGTCGAGTCGTTGTCGTAGTCGATTAGAGCTTGTTTCATCCATAGTGCTTGTTGACATGCCTTTTCGGCGCTTACGTATTTGGCTTCGGTAGTGGATATAGCAAGAGCGGTTTGTTTCTTCAAGAACCAAGATGTAAAACAACATCCCACAAAATCTTCCCACAAACTTACAAATACCGCTAGTGCTCTTCGGTTCCATAATTCCCGCATGATCAAGAGTCGGCAAATATAACTACCGTTCTATGCCGGTCCCCTTAGGTATACAGCCATAATCCCTAAGTGCGGTAAGCCTTAATGTATCGGAATATACGGCTTAACGCTTCAAGGTGAAAGTTTTTGGCGGTGCCTCTTGGAAGACGGGCCACAAAGAGCAAGACACTATAACAATTATAACGAGGCCCTTACTTTCGTTAGGTATAATAAGCTACCTATCATGCCTTGATACTTGGTACTATCTACCGACTCACACTCTTCATCTTTCTTGAGTTTAGTATCGGAGGACATGGGGGTTTTCATTAGTTTAGAATCTTCTAGACCAAATGATGCAGGGCATGTTCGAGCTCCGACTCCTCTGGCTTAGCCGTCGGTTCTTCGGTCAACACGTGAAGTCAAGTGTTTAATTATTTTGAAGAGATTGAAGGGGAAAAACGACAACTTATAATTGTCAATCTATCTTTTTTAATATATAAATTTTTGTTAAAGAAATAGTTTAGATTTTAGGAATTGATTTTTCTTTATTTGAAAGTCAAGATTGTATTTGACTATCTCTAGTCAAAGATTGTATTTGACTTTCTTACCCTATAAATGTAATAGGTTTAGAGGTTTGAAAGAAGATAATTTATAGAAAAAGAGATTTATCTCTTGAAGCCCGTAGGGCACCCTTTTTGATGGGTATTGAATTCCTATTCTTTGTTTCTTTGTGTGGCTTTCTTGCATTCACGAACAATATCACGAGCCATCATTTGGTTTCAGAGCTGCTAGGTACGAATGCCGGACATTTCGTGGCGAGGGATTTAATCGTGAGAACCGCCGCCTAGGCAACGTCCCGAACCGTGCAACGTGGAAAGCCATTGTTACATAGCTCGTATATTCGCCGACCAGAGGCAACGACCGACTAACCTAACAATGAGGAACCAATGTGTTGTATGAGAATGAAGACCTCCTTACAAAAGTAAAGGAAATTCAAGACGATTCCAAATCAAGCTAACCGTAAGAGTCCCGCCTGAGGCAACGTCCCACGTGAGTGAGGATGATGTCACTCACTTCAAGATCATTGAATGGTTTGGCATGATGGAACGTGATTTCTCACAAAGAGAAGCCGTTTAAGAACGAAGGGGGGTAGAAAGTTTTCAGAGTTTGAGACTTGGAAGGATAGAAACTCTAGGACTGGAGTTTTTTTTTCAATGAGGAAGAACTGATGCTGGGCAAGTTCTGAGCTCCGGACCCTCTGGCTTGCCGTCGTTCTTCGGTCCAACTACGTGAAAGTCAAGTGTAATTATTTTTGAAGAGATTGAAGGGGAAAATGGACAATTTATAATTGTCATCAATCTTTTTTAATGTTATTAGTGTTGTTAAAGATATGTTTTATATTATAGGAATTATTTGTTCTATTAATTTAAAAGTCAGATTGTATTGGACTAATCTCTAGTCAAAGATTTATTTTGACGTTCTTGCCCTATAAATGTAATAGGTTTAGGTGTTGGAAAGAAGATGATGAGTTTATAGAAAAAGAGAGTTTTCTCTTGAAGTCCCGGTTGGGCACCCTTTGATGGGTTATTGAATTCCTTATTCTTTGTTCTTTGTGTGGTTTCTTCCATTCACAACGATAACGCCATCACCAAATTTCTTAAGCATTTCTTTAATATACTTAGATTGATTAAATAATATACCATTTTCCATTTGTTTAATTTGTAATCCAAGGAAGAAGTTAAGTTCTCCCATCATGCTCATCTCGAACTCGTCATGCATGATTTTGGCAAATTCATCACAACATGCTTTTGACAAAAAACCGAAATAAATGTCATCGACATCATATTTTAATCATAATGAGATTTGAACTTTTCTTCTTAGTAAAAAGAGTATTATCTATCATTCCTATTTTATATTCATGTTTAATAAGAAAAGCTTTTAGTCTATCATACCAAGCTTTGGGTGCTTGCATAAGACCATATAAAGCTTTCTTTAATTTATAAACATGACTCGGTTTTTCAAAATCAATGAATCCCGGAGGTTGTGCCACGTATACCTCCTCATTGATAAAACCGTTTAGGAATGTACTTTTTACATCCATTTGGAATAATTTAAAATCTAAAGCGCAAGGCCATAAGCTAATAATGTTATATATAGACTCAAATTCTAGCAATCGGGGCATAAGTTTCATCATAAATCGAACCCTCTTGTTGGATTGTAACCTTGACAACAATCTAGCCTTATTTCGAGAAACAATATCGTTCTCATCTAACTTATTTCTAAACACCCACTTAGTTCTTATAATTGTCATATTCTTAGGTTGTGGAACTAACTCCCAAACGTCGTTAGCAATGAATTCATTTAATTCTTCTTGCAAGGCGACTATCCAACTTTCTTCTCCTAAGGCTTCATTTACATTCTTAGGTTCCATGGTAGAAATGAAACAATAAAAATTGCTTTGGTTTTGGGCTTGTGATCTAAGGTTTCTTTGGTTAAGGTTTCCTATGACATTTTCTAAGGGATGGTTCCTAGATTCCTTAATATTGACTATTTCGTCAATCTCTAGAGTTTCATCCTCAACGTCGTTTTCTGGGTTTTTCTTTTGATATTTGATATTTCTCTATATTTGTGTCCTAACCTATTTAATGCATTAATATATTTATACATTATATACTGTTGATTTATTGTTGATTTATATGATTAATATTAAGAGTAATTAAATAATATTTAAATGGATGAGCATAATTTTTTAAGAATTCTTCAATTTACAATTCATAATCTTTCAAAATTGTGTGCTCAACAATGCTAACCCTCAATTTTATATTCATTTTACAACTTGGTATCATTGTTTTTGGTGTCAAACATATGTAAAATCGAGGGGGAGTAAGTTCATGTTCCATGTAATTCATGCTAAGTATAAAAGTTTTCCCCACGAAATTTTCATGACAAATTTTAATCACAAAGGATTTCAAAAACAAAGTGAATTAGTATTTAAAATAAGAGGAGAAATGTATTTAAAATGTGATCTTGAAAATAATAAGTGATCTTATCGACTCAAAGTGCTTGATACTCTTCGGAAAAGGTTTTATGGTTACGATCTCATACCCTACAACATCTTATTTCACGACGATTCTGAAGTCATAAGGTGGTAAGGTTTGGAAATAGTCCTATGATCCAACCAGAACCGGAGGGATCTACCCAAGGACACTCCATAGTTAGAAATAGCAGTCCTTAGGTATGATTAGAGATGAATGAGTATAAGGGAATAATGCCGACTAAGATTGAGCTAACACTAGAACAATCACAACAAGGTGTTAGTAATGACGTCTTGGTAAGCATTGAAGGGGTTGAAGAATGAAAAAGAAATGTATGGATAAAGGGTGAAAATAAAGCAGCCCTCCTTACACCTTAGGCAGAAACCAGGTCAATACATAATCTATCGGTTTTCACAAAGATGAATTCTGATATTGAAGACGTCATCATAGACCCAGTGATGCAATGCACAACCCTCCCCAACCATTCGGGTTTCTCTCAACAGAAACTTGTCTCATTTGTCACAGAGATACACACGACTTCTATTGACTTTCTCACTCCGAGTTAGTTAATATTGAATAGGTGGCAGTCTGCTCCAGCCTCCGAGGCAGTCTGCTCCAGCCTCCGAGTACTAAAACCAAACCACTAATCGAGCTAGAGCCAAGAGATCAATAAAATAAATCTTATTAGGACACATTCCATTACAAACACTTGTGAAGCATCATAAGTTTTACAAGCTGTTAACAAGAGTCCTACGCATTATCCTTGTGATTTGGCCAGAACATCCGAGTGATACTTAAGTATTCACAATGAAGATGGAAATCCTGCTTGAGCCAACATCAAACAAGCTCTTGGTAGGTGACTTGCGCGATTCTATATGAATCAAACTTGTGTCAACTGGAAAGAAACGATGGTGCGATTCTATGTGAATCAAACTTGTTCCAGTAAATGAATTGACGACTTAATCAGAAAGATAGTAACTATCTGATTCACTCTTACCGTGTTGTCTGCTTTGAGACGTTCCGGTAATGAGAACTAGCAAGCATGGTAAATCTAATACATCTGTGTTAGAAGATCCTACGCTTTGAGCTGGAAACCCTGTCAAGGAGATTCTTTAAATCTACCTGATCACAGGTACAATATTTATACTGTAAAACGGTCCTACGGAACCGAAGGTTAATCTAACCAAATTCGGGCGAATGACAAAGCCATATTCGTCCACATGCTTTATTGCTAACTGTTTTATTTCAGGATTCATATAAAGATGGAGATGGAGATGCCTCATTCCAGCTGAAGTCCGATTCATTACCACATGCTCATGCTCAAACTACAAAGACATACTATAAGCATCAAGATTCAAGAATCAAGAAAGCTCAAGTATTAAAGACAAAGACTTCCGCAAACTCTGATAAACAAGATCTTCCTTTAAGATATCAAGTCTATCAAGGGAGATTGTTAGCAAGCTTTCAAAAAGATGCGAAGTATGAGCATGTTGGTCAAGACATAAGATCGCAAGGTGGCAAAGACGATCAAGACTGAAGGATAAAGATTTAGAGATCTCGGAACAAAAGACGAAGTCGAAAGACAATGACAAAGGCTCAAGATCAAAGATCACACAACATGAAGGAACAAGCCTACAACATGATAAAGACCAAGACAAAGACAAGAGCTTAACGACAAATACAATCTCATTGATCTCATGAAGGAGTGTCACAATGAACTCACTTCGGGAGAGATTGTTAGCCTCAAAATATTGAGTCGAACAAGGAAGTTCGTTCATTATATTAGGTCTCGGTCATTTATTTAATTATATGTTGTAATAGGCTAGAAAGGGTAAACGGGCTCGTTTATTATAAGCTAATCGGTCACATATATCGGGCGAAAGCCCAAGTAATCCTGAGCTCGGCCCGTAGAAATACTAAAGGCAAGCAAGCCTTTTAGTCTAAGTATAAATACACATCTCCAAGGAAGGAGAGGTGGTTGGTTCATTTGTAAACTTTCACATTTGCAAGTAAAATCATCCATTCCTTGTTTCTCTCTCTAAACATCTTCCTAGTTTCTCTCTTAATTTCTTGATCATTCCATATAAACATAATATGAAGTAAAGTGATTACGGGGTTCCGACAACCTTACAATCAAGGATCCTACTTGTGTTCTTCACATTATGTAAAATGTTTGCTATCTCATTATTGTGCACATTACGAGATCTTATGAGCAAACAACTTATGATGGATCATGTGAATGTTTTTTTTCCCATTCATATTCATTATGGCTTATGATAATCATTCTTCATTTACAAGAGCTAATTGTATAATCGGTAGGGGTCCTGCATTAACTGTGATGAAAATGATTATGCTGTTTTGCATTAGTAATTTTACTTGATCATGATGAACTTATTAAATTAACAACTTGGCCAATATTAACTAGTACAAAGAAGCATAGATAGGTATACGGACAAGTGAGAGAATGTTAGCGAATATCCTATTTCGATATTGGATATTTCTCTATATTTGTGTCATAATCTATTTAATGCATTAATATATTTGTACATTATATATTGTTGATTTATACGGGTAATATTAAGAGTAATTAAATAATATTTAGTTACCATAATGAAACTTCCGTTGGATATTGTATCTTGATGGGAGATCTAATTTCCTTAAAAGATAATGTCTAGTAATAAATTATGGTAATGATTACATAATCATACCTAAATTAGGAGTTGATCTCTGCTTCCTCAATAGAGGATTATTCACCTCCTAAAAATACATACAAACATTACGATCAGTAAGAAGATGAGATTAAGTAGAAGATCTTCATCCTACCGGTGTTCTTCGTTAATGTAATCTCATCTCTCGTATCGAGTAAGTTTTAATGTTATGCTTAATATTATTTTATCGTTCATATTATGATTATATGTTTCTTGGGATTCTTTTAGCTTTTTTTCAAAAATTTGAAATGTAAAATAGAAAATAACAACAATGGTGCTCCAAAGAAACAACTATGATTATTTAAACAATAACATGGATATATCAGTTCTTTAAATTTAAATTTCTCAAAAGATTTAGAAACAAAATTAGAAACTAATTAAAACTTGTTACGAAGGTTAATGAATTACTACCCCCGTCTCAAAATTATTGTCCACATAAAAGAAATACACTGTTTAAAAAAATACATTCAACGAAAACAAGAAAAGACGGTTTTACCGTTTGATAATTATTTTTTCTTTTATTTTTGTACATATTAATTTATAATAAGGGTAATATTAAGTTTTATTTTTAGTAATAGACAATTATTTTGGAACATACTAAAAATAAAAATTGGTTTTTAAAATTGGGATAAAGGTAGTATTTAAAAATGATTGAAAATTTGTTAAAATATTTATTTAACTTTCTTAAATTAATCCTTTGACCCAATTTTTTCATTGCATTAAAACGTTTTTTATGGTTATTGATTGACGGGCACATTTAATGACATTGTAAAGTTTGTCAAGGTTACTATTTTTTCGCACGTTTTAAAAATTTACCTAAATTTAATAAAAGTTGTTTTCCTTATGAGGTAAATAAAAATGTATAAAAGGAATTCAAAATTAGTCAAACATTAAAAGTCAACCTGTTTTTTCCCGGTTCCTATAAGACCACCTGCAAACCTTAAAACATAAACCCTAATTTTTCACTAGGTTAATAATATCGTCCTAATTTTTCTCACTAGGTATTTATCTGTTATGCACTAATATTTTTTTTACTGTTTAATGTAAAGTTGTAATACTAATTGTTTGATATAATAATAATAACATGAGCTAGGTTTTTACTTGATTCTTAGAACTGGCGGGAGTAGTGTTCTTTTAGTTTCAGTATCGGTTCCAAGTCATCGATCTAGTGTGATTGAGTTAAAATTCTCGGATGAGGGTGAAGGGTTTAATGTTTTTTTTAGAACGGCTGGGCTAGTACAGATACAGATATAGAGTTAAAACTCTCGGATGTAGTTATTAACTCTAATGACATCTATGCCTTAGCCTGTGATAGTGTTAAAAGTCTTGGATTTCACTATTAAGGAGATTTTTCTGATCATATACATGTTGTTTATATATCCGTCTGAAACTCGATCTTCTACAAGATTTTGCTTATATAACTGTTGATTTAATTCGGTTGCATGGACTTTCAACAGATGGCAGAAAGGAAAGACGCACCCTCGTCTGTTCTAACAGGCAGGGAAACATCAACAGCGATACAAGCCTCAACAGATCGTTTAAATACTCAAAAATCTCCTAGCTCCGAAAGAGATAAAAACCCTGTTGACGTTCCTGCTTTAAATGTTAAGTCAACTAAGAAATCTGCGGCCCCAGCCCCCCCCCCCCCCATATCAGAAGAGAGTGCAGAAGATGTTGATAAAGAGAAAGAAGATCGAAGTCGGGATAGTAACAAACGCAAGAGATACAATGCTGTTGAGTTTAAGGCTCGTTATAAATCTCAACGAGTAAGAGTTGAAACAGGTATCTAAAAGTTTCTTTCGCCAAATGACGCTCTGATATGTTTTTTCAAAGCCCAAAATTATTTAAAAACTTTATAATGTGCAATAAATCGTAAGTATAGTTTGAACCAAAATGTCTTGATCTATTTTAATAACGCATTACTTCAATAACAACCACGTATTTTGTTTCAGAGGGTTCTGAGGTTCCTTCTCAAACCAAGTCTGCTGCAGTTGGTGATGGAACTCCAGTTGCTAATGAAACTGCCGATGGTAATGTGGAAAGTCTTTATCAACATCTAAAGCCCACTGTGTCTGAACATCCTCAAGTTCTCGGTATGTTTCTATAGTATTTATCCTGGCTTTTCCATATCTCGAATATGAAGTTTTGGACAATAATGCTTATAGGTTGTAAGGCGGGTTTTGGATTGGGTTATTGGTCACGATGGGTTCTGGTTGAAACATATCAGTGTTTGTACCAGTGAAAATACGCCGAGTTGAACTGACCCACAAATACCTATGTCGTTTTTTGAAATAGTTTGTGCTGTTTATATTACCGATGTTGCTATTTACCAGCTTGTAAATTTTGTTTCGTTAGTTCTCTCTATGTCTGCTTTTGAGGTCGTTGTGTTTGGACTATATTCTCAGATTGGTCATATAGACTTGATGTCTTTCATGGTTGTGTAATGTCATGTAACATTTTTAATTAGACTCGATTATGGATGCAGGAGGATGCAAAGATCATAGTGGAGAGATTTCTAAAATTTGTCGTTGGGGATTTTAATGTCAGCAAGGAGCACACAAGTACATTACAGGCTTTAATGATATCAGTGTTGAAACAGGTATCTAAAAGTTTCTTTCGCCAAATGACGCTCTGATATGTTTTTTCAAAGCCCAAAATTATTTAAAAACTTTATAATGTGCAATAAATCGTAAGTATAGTTTGAACCAAAATGTCTTGATCTATTTTAATAACGTATTACTTCAATAACAACCACGTATTTTGTTTCAGAGGGTTCTGAGGTTCCTTCTCAAACCAAGTCTGCTGCAGTTGGTGATGGAACTCCAGTTGCTAATGAAACTGCCGATGGTAATGCGGAAAGTCTTTATCAACATCTAAAGCCCACTGTGTCTGAGCTCTGCAACATCCTCAATTTCTCCGCAGTTCCACTGAACCCACAAGAGCAGAAACGAGAAAACCACGGCTCGCCAAATAAAGAAGCTTTGCAAAGCAGTAGACAGATTCTAGAGGAAGATATAGCTAGAAAGGAAAGAAACGAGACTGATAAGTTTGACAGAGAGTGGAATGAAAAGAACTCTTATCCGCTATCTGTATATTAGGAATTCCTCTGTAAGATTGGAAAAGCTAAAGTTGGTAGAAAAAGAATTTGCTGATGAATTGAATAAACATGAAAAATTGAGGCCGGTGGTGTCAGGTTCACATACTTCTGAGAAGCACATGGCTAATGCAACGGTAGTGGCTGACGCAACGGCATTAAGTGAACCAACTGGAGATATCCCAGCAAAGCATGTTGCTGACATGGGGAATGACGTGGCAGGGGCTGACGCAAGTGTGCTAAGTGAACCAATTGGAGACATTCCAGCTATTGAAGATATTGCGTCAGAACAGCAAGATGATGTTGCAAATGTTGTTGTATCAGGGGATGATGCAATGGTATCAAGTGACTCGAATAAGAATGGTTCTAATGATACATCATTGCATGCAGACTCCGATCAGATGGGGATTCCAGCTGCCAATGATTTGACACCACATATCGAATATGTTGATGGGTCACATGCTGTTGAAGACCCTACTGGAACTGGGCCCCATCACGGGGCGCCAAACGTCGAGTCTGCTGAGTTGGCAATTCCAGCTGGCAACTGCAACCAAGACAAGGCACAGGACACAACACCCTCAGTTCAGCAAGTGGCTTCTCCTGTTTCTGATCATTCAATGCCAGCAATCCCGGTAGGTTATTTGCACAGTCAGAATCTTTAATCTTGCGTCTTTCATTCAGTCTTTTGAATTAAACTTTGATCGTTGTAATTTTGATTTGTTCTAGTCGTTTCAGGAAATTCACAATGATTCTAATCTACTTCAACAACCTTCAGAGAATGGGATTCAAGATCAAGAAGGGCAAGCTGATCCTACTCCAACAGTTGAAACCACTGCAGAAGATTCATCACTCAATCCTCACGATGAACCATCTTCAGTCATCTCTACTGATCAAATTCAGCTGGGACAATATTTGTTTGATCTTCAACGAAATGCAAATTTCAACCAAGCTGCTTCACTAAGGACTGGTGGCGTTGATCCACTTCATATTGAACTTTTACAGTTATCTTCTGTAAGAGATAAAATGGTCAAATCCCATCATGACAATGTGAGTTTCTTTTTCGATTTTTCTCGTTAGTTAAGTCAAAGTGAGTTGCGTTTTTTTCCTTTGTTTTTCTCGTCATGTTATCGGATTCGTCTTCATGCAGATACTAAAGATGAATATTGACTGTGAGAAGGAAATAGCGGAAGCTATTGCTGAAATAAGGTTGAAGTATTGTAATAAGCATCAAGAAGCAGATGCAACTTATAACTCACAAAAGAAGGAAGTTGAGAACAATATGAACACAGTGGTAATGAACCAATTATTGGCAGCATGTTTTAGACGTAAGTGCCAAGATGATTCGGGTGGCTGTGCAGCAGTACAACAAGGTGTGCTTTTCTGAAATATGTTGCTTTTTCTTTTGTTTGACATATAAATGCAAATCATATTGATCAACTTATTGGATTTCTGTTTTAGTCTTGTTATAAACTATTCGAGCTTTCCATAACATAACAAAATTCAACCTTCTTTGCAGCACGTCAAGCTGAATCAATGCAGCAACAACGTAAGTTTCTTGGTACATTGACGTATACACCTGGCCAGTCTTCAGGAACCCAGCAGACACCACCACCAATACCGGCAACATCAGTAGCAACACCACCACAGCGAACACAGCCCCCCCTTCAAATAATCTGAAGACACCTGAATTCCCGGGAGGGGGTAATGCTGCTCTGCTCATGGGGTGGTTTATTTGTCTGATGATGAAGACTAACTTAGTAAATAATCAACCAACCAACCAGTCTGAAACTTGTGATGGCCTATTCTAAAAGTGTAAAATGTCGTATTTAGAACCAGGCTCCCTTGTAGAGATGCGAGCAAGAGCATTATTTATCTCGATACGCTAATATCTATTTGTCCATTGAGTTTGAGCGAAATGTTTAATTTTGTTGATGCTGCATCAAAGCTTATGGTTCTGTTGTTTGTTTAAGACTAAGTTTTATACAGTACTGTTAGAAGATTGTTTTAGATATCTACATTCATCATTTTGGACTTCTTGTTTTCAACTCGACATTTTACTATATGCAATTCAAACATTATTCCAACATAGTTTGCGTATATGGACTGCTCAACTTGTTGCCCATCGACGTTCAGATGCTCAGGATTTGTCTTCTCCGTCAATATCAAATGCTTTTTACAGCGAGTCGACTACTTCTCATGTGGCTTTCAGGAGAATGTTACCACATGCAGGAGGTAGGGGTGTAAACGATCCGAGCCGAGTCGAGTTTTGGCTCGAGCTCGAATAAACTTTTATATATTGGCTCGAGCTCGAGCTCGAATATTTTTTTGTTGTTCGAGCTCGAGCCGGAAGCTCGTTTAAGATATTTTACCTTTTTTGTACTTTTACAATAAATTAACTTTTAAGATTAAGATGCTCGTATAAAAGATCGAGGTTGATAAGCTCGCTTATTAACTCAAACTCGAGCTCAAAAGATCATTTACAATTATAAAAATTGTTCTAATGCTCAAACTAAAGTTAATATATTAATATAAATTTTAAGCTCAACAAATATTGTTTAAGAACACAATATCAATGTTTAATAACATCTAAAAATTAACTAAGTTTCAAAATAGGGTGGGGCTTTGCTTATAAAGAGCTCTTTCCCTTGGAAGTTTTCCTCTTCAAGTGATGTGGGATAGGACTACTAATCATGTCTCTCTTATATTTTAATTTCTCTTGTTCTTTTGATATTTCAAACTCTATTCTTATTTTTTTTTCAAGCATTTATAGTTAGCAAAAAAAGATGATTAAACTTTTATATATTTTTAATTGAGTAAATTGCATAAATAGTCCTTAAAGTTTGGCCAAATTGCATGTTTCGTCCCAAACGTTACGAAAGTGCAATGATCGTCCCTGTAGGAAATCTTTGGTGCAAGTATCGTCCCTGTGGGGAAACCTCTGGGCAAACCTTTGGTGCAAGTATCGTCCATGCAGGGACGATACTTGCACCAAAGGTTTCCCACGGGGACGATCCTTGCACTTTCGTAACATTTGGGACGAAACATGCAATTTGACCAAACTTTAAGGACAATTTATGCAATTTACTCTTTTTAATTTTAAAACAAAAATTAGATTGTTTGTTGCAAGAGTAATATAAAACTGAGTTTAAATTATATTTAAACCATGTATAGAGTTGTTTTATTTATAATGCTATAAGGATGTGCTTATAAACAAATCAAACATCCCCTTAGCCATTAATCAGTATTTATAGCAGTACTCTCAAACCATGTGTTTGTTAGAGAGCTTCATTTTTAGGTGTTGTATCTTTCTTCAACTGCTTCCGTTACACACAAGGCTACATAAAATCAAATGAAACTAAAAAATTATGATTACATGAATTAGGAAAGCCTAGTATAATAACATCGACTTAAAGTTATGATTAAATATGAAGTAAGATTAGGCACCTTAAGAAATAAGCAATTGAGATTAATTTTTTAGCTAATTTAAATTTTTTTGCGACGTTGTTAAACATCAATGGTTATCGTTTTAGTAGTATGTAACGTGTTCTATGTATACGCTTTTGTAAGCTTGCTATAAATTTGTTAACTAAACCTATACTATCAAGTGTCAAGTCATTTCATATAGATTACCTCATAATAGCGTCTATTTTCGATAAACTATATACATTAGACATCAAAATTAAGTAACACTATATATCGCTTGAGATGTGCTATGACCATCTTATAAAAATACACCGTTGGGTTATTTATACTTTTAGTATACGAGTACTCGTGCACAACAAAACAGAACTCATAAAATAATAACGGATAACACAAACATATATACTCATTAAATAATTCTGCATGATTGAGACTGTGCTATAAAAACTGCTCAACATTATAAAAAATACATCGATGAGGAGTTAATTTTATACTTTTCGAGTATACGAGTACTCGTGCACACAACTTGCTTTATAGCGACAAGCTTTTATAGTTTTGCAAAGATCATTTTGCCTACGTTTTTTTATTATAAACATATCTATTCCTCAATATGCTTCACTTTTAATCTTCATCACTTTCACTTTCAATATGCTTCACTTTGGTTGTGAGGTAGAGGGTGTGGGTTAAGGTTCAGGGGGTGTTGCTGAACCTTCACCCTCAGGTGCTTGGTTACGCACCAACAATATTCACGGTAACAAGCAGTACTAATATTAGTCTGACAATATTAACTTGTTCTCCAATAACTATGCAATAACATGACCACTTAATTCATCACAAGCACACTAATATACTAGATAGACATGTGAGAATTCATGAGGATCCATATCTATGCATAGCCCATGAATAAAAATTAAGAACTGTTAACCAAAATAACATACCAGTTGTAATTCATTCCACTCAATCCAAATAGCACTTGTGTATAATCCACTGCACTGAAACACCATTAACCTCCTCTGAGATCATGCAGCTACAGATTAAGCATACAAATGCTTGCCACCAGAAAATTAAATCTACTCATACTCACACATATCAAAAGTCTTTAGTGAGCTCAAATCCAGCTACATTACATTATCAGTACGTGTACATTCTTAGACCATTCCTACCAATCTCGTCCATAGGAGTCTCTAACAGAAATGGATGTTGAATCTCTATATGCTTTGTTTCTTAGAATGGTAGACAGGTATATCTGGACAACACAAATAGCAACTCTCATTGTCAACATGATTCTTTCGTCCATAAATTTTTAGCCCATAATCCAACATCGATTTTGATCCAAAGCACTTGACCACAGCAAGTGAAAGCAAGCAATAGATATGCAGCTTCAGTAGTTTTGAATTAGCCTCGACAGTCTCTTTTTACATTGCTATAAGATTAACTTTGAACCAAGAAATTGACAACCCTGTTTGTGAATTCCTGTCCAAAACTGGCACCTGCATAAGTCACTGTCTGACAAAAAAAGCTTCCAATATAAAAGAGAAGTCCTTAAGATACACCAAAGTGCCCAAATTGAGTCGACCCATTAGGTATCCTTAAAGATCTTTTTTACTGATTCAAGTAGGGAAACTTTCTGGTTGAAACTTGAAATCTTGAGCATGCACAAACGAGAACATAATATCTGGTCTAGAGGATGTCAGGTACATCAATGACACATTTTTGACCTGTATAAATGGACTTCATTATGCTCACCATCTTCAATCTTGGAGTTAAAACCCTTGTTGTTTCCATAGAGACCTAGTTGTCCCCTTTGTACTAAAAAGCCCAAATTTCTTCAAGATTTCACCAACATACTTGTCTTGACTAATGAAGATCCCATCCTCTTTCTGGTTGACTTGTAACCCCAAGAAGAAAGTGAGTTCTTCCATTGAACTCATCTGGAACCTTTTGTGCATTATTTGCTCAAAATCTGTACACAAAGACTTTTTAGTGGAACCAAAGATGATGCCCATTCTAACATATACTTTGTACCAGTAAGAATTCAGCCTTGACTCTTTTCTGACAAACGCTTGTTAAATTTTTGTTGATTCCCAACCTTGATCGATTCTTTACCCTTGTAAAGAGTATGTTATCTTGGATAAATCCAAAATAACAATAGTAGAAACTTTGTTTGTATATCAAAGTGTATGCGGAATCTACACTTTAATACTCTAAAAGTATTATCAATGAAACAGTAAGTATGAAAGAACAAATGATGTAACAAAACGCTTCAATATTATTAATGATAATAATACGAGTACTCTATCTTAGTACACTCAACTTAGGTTAACAAACCTTGAAGCTAGGACTATGAGATGCTGTATAGGTATGTGTATGATAATGAGATGAATGAGATCAATAAACTAGATGCCCTAGGATCTCCTTTTATACATTAAGGAGTCCTAATGGGCCCTTAACAATAAACTTCTTCTCCTAAATACTGTTAGGAGGTCAATACATTAAATATACAATGACTAAGTATTTAATAACTTTCCCTAAGTATTTAGGTCAATTCTCAATCCAGCATTAATCTCTTCAATCAACAATAAAACTTAAGTCATTCTTGTTCTCTGACTAATCAATCTTAACTTTTTCAATCATAGTAGCCATACTAAGTTATAGCCTACAACGACCAAAAGCACTTAACTTGTACTAACAGCATTCACATTTTTTCAACCACAAGAGTAATCACATAGAACGTAGCAGTCACAGTAGAAACTTTATAAGCCACACAGTCATAAGTCCTAAGTCACATCATAAGTTATCAACTGCGACAAAGAACTAAAAACTTACTCTAGGCAGTACTAACTGACACTAGTTTAGTACTAGACGCTCTGTAATCCCTTGATCATTACTAACTATTTTTCTTACTAGCAGTACTAACACAATGTAGTGGCTTGGCGAGTACATAAACCATCTGTATGTTTAATACTTTCCCAATCATTTTATACCTCTGTAGAATCCGCGAGCTATGTTCCAGCAGATAGGTAAAGAGAAGTCTCATACCAAGCTCTGGGAAGCTTGGTGTAGACCATAGAAGACTTTCTTTACTCACTTTGTAATCTTTTTTCTGTAGAAATCTCTGGATCCAACAGGATGACCTTGAGGTTGGCTAACAATACCTGGTCCTTCGTCAATAGTACCATAGAGAAAGAGGCACTTTTAACATCCATCTTCTGGTATAGGAATAAAATTCATGAATGATGCATAGTGTGGCACTGGCCAAAAAATAACCTAAACTGCTTCAATCACTCTGGCAACAGAATCAAAAAACCCTCTATGATAATCATGAATGCCCTTCTTCCTTGTTTATATCTTTGTGTGCTAATATGACACTAGCGCTGGCTTGTTTCTTCTGACTACTATACCCCTTTCATCTTTCTATTTCTATACACCCACTTGTGCTCAATAGTACCCTCATAAGTTAATCAAACAGGCCAAACCTTCTAGAATCTTGAACTGAAGCATCTCTTCTTATTCTTCTTAGCCTTAGCTTTTCAAACCCAACTTTCATTCGATCATCAAGGGTTCATGAGCGTAACTTTGTATAGATACTGTAGAGAGGAAACGATGCAAATAAAGCAATTTTGGCAAATAAAAGCAGTTTATACATCAGATTGATATGACAGTTCTTCATTCTCCCTAAATTTCTATTTGGATGCAAG
The DNA here is from genome assembly GCA_026074375.1 of Tanacetum coccineum. NCBI lineage: Eukaryota > Viridiplantae > Streptophyta > Magnoliopsida > Asterales > Asteraceae > Tanacetum > Tanacetum coccineum. Next base: position 25,168 of record BQNB010031533.1, on the reverse strand, counting down.
CTAATCATAGCGCAGCATTGTTCTCTAGAAACTCTTACTTTGTCATAGCCCCTGCGATTGGGTTACTATGCTGACTTTGGGGCGTCTCCAATTATTTGATCTCTTTAGGAGACTATGAGTCGTATCTCTATATCTATAGAGGGATAATATGGACTGACACGAAGAGTGTGAAGGGTTCCATGTCTGTTTAAAATCTCAGCGGTAAATAATCACAGCCTATGACAACCCATAACTTCGAGCACATAAGGAGAATTATAAGTGTCCAAATCATCAATCAACATAAGCACTTCATTCGCTGCCAAAAATGCAGTAAGTTTGAACTTCATCCAGTATTCCTCCCCTATTCCAAATTCAGGCAATGAAGAGAATCATTCTATCTGAAGATCATGCATATGACATTAAGAGGAAATGATCCACCAAGAGGAACAAATGATGGACCACAACAGCATCATTTTGACGTTCTTGGTGCACTAAAAAACTAGCAACATTAACTAACTGGTGGATAACAATTATTAAAACACAAGAGTTAAGTACTCTAAGATACTGACAACTTACTCTATTGACTGCCTGCTGGCTTACTAGTAGCCTTCCCCTTGAAGGCGGCTCCTCTCGCGTTGCAATTGTGTGCGGTCCAAAATTCTTTTCTAACGAGCATCTGCTATGCTCGCTCTGAAGAGTCCTTAGACAATACCTTTTCTGTGATCCATACACACACTTATCAAAACTTCTTCAAGACTTTTCATCCCTCCTTCATAGTATTTTATAGTACTGGACTGTTCTCAGTCAACCAGCTAGCAACCATCAGCTATAAAATCCATTTTTATATATGTTTCATTTAAGCTCTTGTAGCTTGAAGAGATAGAATACCATAATGGGAACACAATATATTGTTGAAGGATAAAGGCGAATACACTTCTCTCCCTCAGAAGATTGATCCTAAGGCATCACAACACTATTTCTTCAAAAACCTCTTATCAACCATTACTTTTTGTAGACCTGTGGGCATTTTTTTGGTTTAGTAGGATTTGAGATTCCCTCATGTCCTCCGTTCCCTTTCTAAGTACTCTAACTGGTTGATATTCATTCATGCATAGAATTTGTTAAAGGAATGAAGGGAACTCAATCATCAAAAAGAGGAAGGAAATCAAAATATCAAAACAGGCCAGTTAGGGTGTCCCTCTGTCTAGCAGACATTTGGTTTATTTTCAAGAAAGTTTACATATTGTATGCAGATTCTCTTCAATTAACTTTTCTTTTCTGGTTTGAGGATAATTAAATAGACCCTGAAATCTTTATCTTGCTAGTTAACACTTAATTATACAGATACCCCACACCATTTCCTCGCCTCGCCCTAGCCCCTACTAAAAAACCCGCCTCTTTTTCATTGAAGACTCCAAAAGGTCTCATGAAACTTATCTTGTTGTGGGTGGTTATCTTGGTGGTCTGTGATGCCAAATTATACTATTCATAGGGTGTCTTGTTATGATGTTTGGGTCCAGCTAGCATAAAGAAAGAACCAACAAGACCGCTATTTAGCATACCAATAAGCAAACAGTTTAAAAAAAACTTCTGCTTCACATTTCAAAAAAAAATTTTCATCAATATTCAAGTCCAACTAAAACCATCAATTCAAAACAACAATTCACGACAGCCCAAAATACATTAGGTAGAAGTGAGTTCTAGCTAAAGTATAGAGTACTGAGGTCCTCAATCCACCGCCTACAATCAGAAAAGAGTCCTCGAATTCTTTCTTCATTCTCTCTATCATCCCAACCACAACTTCTATTTTGTTGTGGAGTTTTCTGGCAACAGGCAACTCGAACTTACTAAATTCCATACTCCCGTTTTTATTTAAAAATCAATTAATAAAAAAAAAATAAATAAAATAATCTATATCGCCCTTTTAATAAAAAATTAAATCCACTAATTAAAATATTCCCACAAAATTTCTCATGTTTATTTTCCATGTTTTTTTTTAATATGTCCCATTATCACAAGGCATTATCACTTAATGCACAAACTCAGAGTATTCACAGACAACCATCACAGCACAAAATCATAAATAACACACCTATTTTACTTTAAAAAAAAATAAAAAATTTATAAAAAAAAAACGCCCTGTGGTTTAATATAAATTGGTTTTTTTTTTTAAAATTTGGTTTTCTATTTCTCTGTTAATAAAATCTCTGTAAAGGCAATGACGGTCTATTCTCTCACACAAGTCTCAATCCTTATAGTGTTAGTCACATATTAGTACTGAAAGTTACGTTAACCAAACGTCAACGTACGTCTACACACTAACCACCACTCCACCTGCTTCAAGGTCTCTGCAGCCAGCTCACCACACAAATGGCCACTACCAGGCCATCACCCCAACCCCCAACCCCCCCCCCACCCTCCCACCCATCGCGCCACACCCGTGCCGCGAAAAGACCCGCCCCATAACCGCGTTGTCTTTAACATCCTATTATGTGGTAAATCCAAGGCAACCCTAAGTCACATACGCAGCCATACGTTAGCGATACTATCTCCAATTTACACCAAATCGACACCCCCCCCAACACACAATCCGTTCGACGTACTTCAGTAAACCCCACCTCATGGTCACGTCCCCACTAAGCCCCACCCACACAACCCCCGAAAACCTACTTTACAACCACCCCAACCCCACCTACCCACCATCCTACTAAACACCTTCTTAGTATTAAGCAAGTATAGAGATATTCCTTTCCCCGCTAACTTGAGTATTAACCATCCTTACGTTTTACTCTTATCGTGATAGAAAGGGAAAATATCCCACATATTCCGCTATATCACCAGGTATAACCTACTCAAGCAAACCCCACCCCTGCCGCACCCCACACAGCCACCCCCAACACGCACCCCCGCCGGCAAACCCCCCCCATATAAACACACCCCCCCCCCCGCCCCCCCCCGCCCCCCCCCCCCGGCACCCGACGCTAAGTTATACACAAGGCCTTCCCCCGTGTATCAGAGCTTGTAGAGAAACTCTGAATAAGAAGAACTTTATCAAATCTAGATCGCTTCCTATAATACACAATGTCTGGTGAAAAATCTGCAACACAAATAGCACCAGTAGAATCTCCTCAAATGGTGTCTACTGTAAAACTTCTTATCCTCAAGAAGGGTGAATATACTTTTTGGAGCATGAGGATGGAGCAGTATCTCACTAACATAAATTATAGTTTATGGCAAGTGATATTGAATGGTGATGGTCTTATACAAGTAACAACTAATGAAAATGGTGTTAAAACTGAAGTACCTCCAAAGACTGCTCAAGGCAACTATTATTACAAAGACAAAGAGAAAGAAAGCTAAAAGCCTTTTTGCTCTTGGCTATTCTGATGAGCTATCAACTGAGATTCCTGGAAAAAAAGGATACCAAGTCTCCGAGGGCGGCTATTCAAGAGTAGATTTTGGTGCAATGTTGAATCTATGAAGATGCATGAAGACTGTTTTGAAGCAACTTTTTGAAACCTTATTCTGTATGTATCATCTATTCTGGCATAAAGGCTTAATTCAAAGCATATGATAGGTTCAAAAACTTATCAGCCTCTAACTAGAAGGTTTCATGGTGCAACAACAAACAAGTGGCTGGATCCTAAAAGCAGAATGCAAATCATCAAAATGTTTAAAAGAGTTACCTTCAACATGGAAATGTACCTTGAATTATGAGGAACAAAGATATATAGATGATTTGGATATTGAATGAACACTATACAATAACCTAAAAGTGTTTGAAGCTGATATCAAAGGTTCCTCTGGATCTCTCAAAATCTCAGAATGTGGCCTTTCTCTTTGCAGAAGACACTAGGCCCAAAAAAAGCAGTAATGAATGTTAATACTACAATGGTGTTTCTACTAGCATCGGCCATAATTCCTTAAGGGACAAGCCTCTTTCAATCATCATATACCTAGATGATTCTCATGTTCTCAATCTTTGTGGCTAATCAGTCAAATTAGTCCATAAATGGAGAGAAGACTTAGAGCAATTGATCATGATGATTAGAAAAAAATGGAACGCTTAAATGGCAGGTGGCCATGCTCCTATAAGGGTTAGAGCGATTTTTATAAGAAGACTAGAAGAAAGTTAATCTTCAATGGCAAAGAACCTGTAGGTTTTGATAAAACTAAGGTTGAATGCTTTAACTGTCATAGAAGGGGCTATTTTGCAAGGGAATGTAGAGCACCAAGAAATCAAGGGAACAGGAATGGAGATGCAGGGTATAAGAGCAGGGACAACATCAGAAGGACTGTAATAGTGGAGACCTCTGATGCATTGGTTGTTCAGGACAATGCTTTGATTGTCTAAGATGGATTGGGATATGACTGGGATTATATAGGCTCCCAGATGAACCAAGTGAGTTTGCGCTCATGGCCTACACATCAAACTCCTTAGGGACTGACACAGATGGGCATCTTTTTTCTAAAAAATGTGTAAAAACATATGAAAAACTTCAAAAATAGTTTGATGAACAACGACAAACTCTTAGTAATGCTAATCTAGAAATTATAGCTTATCAGTTAGGCCTAGAATCTGTAGAGGCACAGTTAGTTGTTCATCAAAACAATGAAGCTGTCTATGAAGAAAAGATTGCAGTCTTAGAATTTGAAGTAAAAGACAAAAGTAATGCTGTCGTTAGACTTAAAAATTAGTTAGATGAAACCTTAAGAGAAAAAGATGATTTAAAAGCTAAACTAGAACAGTTTGAAACCTCTTCTAAAAACTTAAATAAACTGATTAATAGTCAATTGAGTGCTAAAAATAAAATCGGTCTAGGATATGGAGATCAATTAAATGAAAATGATTCAAGTGGTAGTGAATTGTTTAATAGTGTATTTAATAGTCGTTCAAGTGATGAGATGACAATCAAACAAATGATAGGTTCAAAAAGGATAATGGATATCATGTTGTTCCTCCTCCTTTAACTAGGAACTACATGCCTCCACTAGCTGACCTATCTTTTGCAGGGTTGGATGATTCTGTTTATAGGCCTACAACAAATAAGACTAGTGCTAATGTGTCTCAAGTTGAAACAAGTACCTCTCAAACTAGAAATACTAGTGTAGAAATGCCTAGAGTTGAATCTGTTAGGCCTAGTGGAGCTATCATTAAAGATTAGGTTAGTGATGATGAGGATATTTTTTAATCTAATGATTTGCAAGCAACAGACAAACCTAGATTTAAAAGGATTGAGTTTACAAATGCTAGGAATGAATCTGTTAAACCTAAACAAGCTGACAAACCTAGGATAATCACTCAAAATCCTAAGGTAGATAGAAGAGATTGGAATGGACAAATGACTCAAAAACTAGGATTAGGATTTGGGTTTACAAAGAAAGCCTGTTTTGTTTGTGGCAGTTACAGCCATCTAATAAAAGACTATGATTTTCATGAAAAGATAATGGCTAAAAAGTCTGTTTTGAAAAATATGGGAAAAAATTCTGGTCAAAGGGAAATTAGGCCAGTTTAGAACAGTGCTTAGAGAATAAATCATCAAAATAAATTTGTTCCATCTGTAGTCTTGACAAGGTTTGGAAGAGTAGCAGTTAGTGCTGCCAAGCAAAGCTCTCTAAGAGCAACAACATCAACTAGTACATTCAGACCAGTTAATACTGCTACCCATACAAATAGGGTGAATGTTTCAAAATTAAAAACAAATGCTTTTCATAAGTCTCATTCACCTATTAGGTCTTTTTATAAATCAACAGCACCAAATACTAGGATTTCAAATGAAAAAGTTAATACTGTCAGAGTAAATGGTGTTAATACTGTTGGGCAAATAGTAGTTAGTACTGTTAAGGGAACTGGGGTCACTGTTGTTAAGGCCTCATCAGGTTGTGTTTGGAGACCTAAAATGACTGATTTAAACAATGTCTCCAAAGACAATAGTGGATCATGGGTCTCAAAAAGAGTAAATTATATAGATCCACAAGGCAGACTCAAGTTCAGTGTTGTGGCTTGGGTCCCCAAGAGACACTGACTCTCTTACTTTTGTGCAGGGAAATCCATAACAAGCTTTGAAGAACAAAGGAATATTTGACAGTGGATGTTCCAGGCACATGACAAGGAACAAAGACTTCCTTACTGACTATCAAGACATTGATGGAGGTTTTGTTGCTTTTGGTGGAAGTGCTAGAGGTGGTAAGATAACAGGAAAAGGGAAATGTAGAAACTAGAAGAGGGGGTTGAATAGTTTTACCGATTAATTAGCGTTTTAAAAGTTTGCTTATGAAATAGTTTGATTCGAGTTGTATGTCAATCAACCAACAATATGAATCACAGCAAAACTATCTAACAATGCAAGTAATAAGTAAAGAGGTAAGGAAAGAAACGATCAAACCAAGACACCGAGATTTATAGTGGTTCGGCAACGAAGCACCTCTTCGTTCCTACTCCACTCCCCGAGTACTCCACTCGAGATTTCACTATGTCAACAAGCTCCCTTTAGGCGGAGAAAACCGTTTACACGTCGCTTACTTACTTTTCCGACACTAAGCTAGATGTCGAGTCCTAATCTTAGCTAGAACCAATCTAAGACTTCACTAAGTCTTCACACACTCACAAGATATACACTCTTGGATTGACACACAATCCAAATCACACCAATATACAATATACACACTTGGATCTACACGCGATCCAATTTATACAACGACACAAAACAAATGTAATGAATGTTTGTGATCTTGAAGAAGAAAAGAGAGAGAGATCACTTGATAACAATTCGTATGTAGAAGAATACGATTGTTCTTCTCTTGCACTTGATTAGAAGGTGAAGAAGGGAGGAAGAAAGAATTAATCACTTGAAAAAAAAATCAAGGAATGTTAGTGATCAAGATATGAGTTTTAAAAAGAAAGGAAAAAGAGAGAAAACTATATGTGATAGAATTTTTGGCAAGAGGAAGTCTGTTTTTTAAAATGGGGTGGCCCAGTATTTATAAGGGACAAAAAATGACCGTTGCTGGCGGCGGTCTCGGCGGTCCCTTATATATAAGGGGGCCGCCGCTAGATTCCGCTCTATTTTTTGTCCTTTTGTGGTGAAGGTTGTATCTGTTATGGAACCTTCATTTGGGGACATTTTGAATTCAAATTTATAATGTTTTTAATAACATAATTTCTTTAATGAATAAATAATTTGTTTTTATATTTTTATAAAAACATTTTTGTGGAAGTATAAGATTTAAGAAAAATTATTTTCTTGATCACTAATCATGTTTAATGATTTATTTATCCATACCTTAAGTGATTAATCCTAGAAATAGAATTTTATGATTAGTAATTTATAAACGTTTATTTTTCGTAAACTTTTCATATTTTGTTATTATCAAAACATTGAAGAGGTAAAAAATATAAATAACATTTTTGACAATTATTTGTATTAACAATCACCCCGTTTTTTGATGATGAGACAAAATATAAACTCAATTGTATGTATAAAATTTGAAGGTTTATAACTTAATAATGAGTTTAATCTACTTATCCCCCTTTTTGTCGCATCCAAACAGGTTTGATCGTCGAGTTGCGTAAAGAGAAAAAATCGACGATACAAGACTCCCCCTTGATGTAAGCTCCCCCTTGTTCTGGAACCAAGGTAAAATCTTACGCTAATTTGTTTGCTACAATGGAACAAGATGCACACAAGCAAGCATACCCAAATATCATAAGGATTCATCCTCACATTATTGAAAGCATAAATAAAGTTCATTGAAATGCATAGATAATCATATAAGGTCCACCAAAGGACTATATAATTAGAATGACCAGCATTAAACAAAAAATACATCATAAAATAAACATAACCTAACATAAGATAATTAGAGCATAGGTAAACATGAACTAAAAATTAATCCTAGAAGATTCATGATTCATAGACATGACTTTTAACTAAAAATGTCTTTCTATTTCTACTACCTATTATTTAACCATTTTAGAAAGGGTCTATGGTGGAGGTGGAAAATAGATTTTTTTGTGTCATGTTTCTAGTGCTGGATTTGTTCATCACTGTCAAAACACACGGTTGATAGGAAAAAATCTTTTGCTGTTGCAACGGAGCACTGAATTTCAGTCAGTTAGAGCGAAAAAAAGCTGATTCAAGTGTACGAAAACATAAAAAACAAAAGGTGTTGTTTTTACAGAACCCAATGAACCTTAAGGTGCTTAATGCTTTTAAAGATCGTGCATCACGACCTGAAGAACCAAGAAAGTCACCCGCAGTTCCACTTACCCCACAAGAGCAGAAACGAGAAAACCACGGCTCGCCTAATAAAGAAGCTTTGCAAAGCAGTAGACAGATTCTAGAGGAAGATAAGTATGAAAGTAAAGAAAAGAGATGATAAGTTTTTGACAAGAGTGGAATGAAAAGAAGATGAGTATAGTTAATGAGTACGACATTAGAAAAAAACTCTGATCTTCTATCTGTATAATAGAATGTCCTCTGTAAGATTGGAAAAGCTAAAGTTGGTAGAAAAAGAATTTGCTGATGAATTGAATAAACATGAAAAATTGAGGCCGGTGGTGGTTAATGATGAAATTTCTTTAAATAGGCCTGCAAACGAGACCCAGATTTTGGACTTGGTGGAGAGTGAAAAGGAAGATCAAGAAAGCCGTGAGGTGGCCCCTGCTTTATTAGGAAATCCAATTGAAGCAGAAAGTCGTGATAAACGTGTGCATGACTTGTCTCCTGTGGTTGTGCCAGATGTAGTAGTCAATTTAGGTGAGACTAGTAATGACGTGGTGTCAGGTTCACATACGGCATTAAGTGAACCAATTGGAGATATCCCAGCAAAGCATGTTGCTGACATGGGGAATGACGTGGCAGGGGCTGACGCAAGTGTGCTAAGTGACAACCAATTGGGATCATTCCACTATTGAAGATATTGCGTCAGAACAGCACGATGATGTTGCAAAAGTTTGTTGAACAAGGGGATGAGATGCAATGGTAGATCAAGTGCCTCTAATAAGAATGGTCTAGTGATACATCATTGCAGCAGACTCCGATAGATAGGGATTCCAGCTGCCAAATCGATTTTACACTGCACATCGAATATTTGATGTGTCTCATAGCAGTTGAAGACCCTACTGGAACTGGTCCCCATCACGGGGCGCCAAACGTCGAGTCTGCTGAGTTGGCAATTCCAGCTGGCAACTGCAACCAAGACAAGGCACAGGACACAACACCCTCAGTTCAGCAAGTGGCTTCTCCGGTTTCTGATCATTCAATGCCAGCAATCCCGGTAGGTTATTTGCACAGTCAGAATCTTTAAGCTTGCGTCTTTCATTCAGTCTTTTGAATTAAACTTTGATCGTTGTAATTTTGATTTGTTCTAGTCGTTTCAGGAAATTCACAATGATTCTAATCTACTTCAACAACCTTCAGAGAATGGGATTCAAGATCAAGAAGGGCAAGCTGATCCTACTCCAACGGTTGAAACCACTGCAGAAGATTCATCACTCAATCCTCACGATGAACCATCTTCAGTCATCTCTACTGATCCAACGATTACTGAAAACCAAGCTGCTATGTCTTCAACTAGTGAGGTTTTGGTTCAAACCACTGCACCACCCATTACTGCACAGGCCCAAATTCAGCTGGGACAATATTTGTTTGATCTTCAACGAAATGCAAATTTCAACCAAGCTGCTTCACTAAGGACTGGTGGCGTTGATCCACTTCATATTGAACTTTTACAGTTATCTTCTGTAAGAGATAAAATGGTCAAATCCCATCATGACAATGTGAGTTTCTTTTTCGATTTTTCTCGTTAGTTAAGTCAAAGTGAGTTGCGTTTTTTTCCTTTGTTTTTCTCGTCATGTTATCGGATTCATCTTCGTGCAGATACAAAAGATCAATATTGATTATCAGAAGGAAAGAACGGAAGCCATTGCTGAACTAAGGTTGAAGTATAATAATAAGCGTCAAGAAGCAGATGCAACTTATAACTCACAAAAGAAGGAAGTTGAAAACAATATGAACACAGTGGTAATGAACCAATTATTGGCAGCATGTTTTAGACGTAAGTGCCAAGATGCTTCGGGTGGCTATGCAGCAGTACAACAAGGTGTGCTTTTCTGAAATATGTTGCTTTTTCTTTTGTTTGACATATAAATGCAAATCATATTGATCAACTTATTGGATTTCAGTTTTAGTCTTGTTATAAACTATTCGAGCTTTCCATAACATAACAAAATTCAACCTTCTTTGCAGCACGTCAAGCTGAATCAATGCAGCAACAACGTAGGTTTCGTGGTACGTCGATGTATACACCTGGCCAGTCTTCAGGAACCAGCAACACCAACCACCAATACCGGCAACAGCAGTTCGCACACCCACCTACAGCGAACACATGCCCCCCCTTCAACATTGTACACCAAGCCCCCACGGTACTTTTTTCTTGACCCACTGAACAGACACCCACATACTCTAACCCTCAGACCCTCCCGCAACACTACAATCAATTAACCACGCACCTAACACCAACCCTACCCCTCCATCCATCCCGCAACAACTACTTCATCTAGCTGAAGACCCCACGTCGCAGACCAGCAACGTATTCAATCAGCCCCCCAGAATATTTCCATCAACCCACTACTAACAGACCACCACCTTGATCACCCTATATACACCTCAGACACAAAACATCACCCCGATTACCCCCTCAACGACACCTTCCCCTATCAGATCGCCACATGGCATGAACCCTCTTACTTCATCAACCACACCATCTAGGTGGAACCCCTTTGGCATGTCATCACCACCTTTGGTAAGCAGTGTACCTCGCAGTACGGCCCCCACATAATGCGACCTTTTGTCAGCCGTAATTCCAAACCCCAGGACCACATGCGACCCACTAGCCAGCAGTGACATCTGTTCCTCGACCTCACGTATGAGGCCATCTAACCCTACATCTTCATCTCGACTTACGGGTTCTGGAACTTACCATAGGACATTGCCAGTTCATCATGTAACAAGTAGCCTCCCATTAACCTCACCCTCAAATTCCCAACGACTAAATTCACCATTGATGCTGCATCAAAGCTTATGGTTCTGTTGTTTGTTTAAGACTAAGTTTTATATAGTACTATTAGAAGATTGTTTTAGATATCATTAGTTGTGCATTAACTTCCCAAGTTTTATTATCTACATTCATCATTTTGGACTTCTTGTTTTCAACTCGACATTTTACTATATGCAATTCAAACATTATTCCAACATAGTTTGCGTATATGGACTGCTCATCTTGTTGCCCATCGACGTTCAGATGCTCAGGATTTGTCTTCTCCGTCAATATCAAATGCTTTTTACAGCGAGTCGACTACTTCTCATGTGGCTTTCAGGAGGTTGTTACCACATGCAGGAGGTAGGGGTGTAAACGATCCGAGCCGAGTCGAGTTTTGGCTCGAGCTCGAATAAACTTTTATATATTGGCTCGAGCTCGAATATTTTTTTGTTGTTCGAGCTCGAGCCGGAAGCTCGTTTAAGATATTTTACCTTTTTTGTACTTTTACAATAAATTAACTTTTAGGATTAAGATGCTCGTATAAAAGATCGAGCTTGATAAGCTCGCTTATTAACTCAAGCTCGAGCTCAAAAGCTCATTTACAATTATAAAAATTGTTCTAATGCTCAAACTAAAGTTTAATATATTAATATAAATTTTAAGCTCAACAAATATTGTTTAAGAACACAATATCAATGTTTAATAACATCTAAAAATTAACTAAGTTTCAAAATAGGGTGGGGCTTTGCTTATAATATAGTTTTTTCTCTTGAAAGTTTTCCTTTTCAAGCGATGTGGGATAAGTCTACTAACCATGTCCCTCTTATATTTCAATTTCTCTTGTTCTTTTGATATTTCAAACTCTATTCTTATTTTTTTTTCAAGCATTTATAGTTAGCAAAAAAAGATGATTAAACTTTTATATATTTTTAATTTTAAAACAAAAATTAGATTGTTTGTTGCAACAGTAATATAAAACTGAGTTTAAATTACAAGCCCTTGATGATGAAAGCTGGGTTGAAGCAATGCAAGAAGAGCTGCTTCAGTTCAAGATTCAAAAAGTTTAGACCCTAGTTGACCTACCTTATGGCAATTTGACTAAATATTTAGGAAAGTATTGTAAGCTCATTAGGACTCCTTGGTGTATAAAAGGAGATCCTAGGGCATCTAGTTTAATATCTCATTCACCTCATTCATCTCATAATCATACACATACCTACACAGCATCTCATTGTAAGCTTCAAGGTTGTAAACCCTAGTACTAGGTCAAGAGTACTCGTATTGTTGTTTATCAACAATATTGAAGCATTTGGTTGTATCTTGTGTTCATAATTACTGTTTCACTGATATATACTTCTAGAGTATTAAAGAGTAGATTCCGCATACTCTTTGATATACACACAAAGTTTCCACCATTGTTATTTTGGATTCATCCAAGGTAACATACTCTTTACAAGGTAAAGAATCGATCAAGGCGTGGGATCAACATGAATGGTACGCAACTGACCAGGTTACACTTGATGTTATTTTTAATTATAGGATGAAGCAGTACGAATGTTTGACGAATGATTCGTCTTTAGCTGCAGCTATTTTTGTCCCGTTTTACGCGGGGTTTGATGCTGCTAAGTATCTTTGGGGGTATAATATTTCGGTTAGAGATGCTGCTTCTAATGATCTTGTTGAGTGGTTACAAAAAAGAGATGAATGGAAGTTAATGTTGGTGAAGATACTTGAAGAAATTTGGCTTTTCTAGTATAAGGACAGCCAGTACTCCTATAGAAACCAACAAGGCTTTAACCAAAGATGAAGATGGTGAGGATGTTGATGTCCATTTATACAGGTCAATGATTAGGTCATTGATGTACCTTACATCCTCTAGACTAGATATTATGTTCTTCGTTTATGCATGCTCAAGATTTCAAGTTCAACCAAAAGTTTCCCACTTGAATGCAGTAAAAATGATCTTTAGATACCTAAAGGGTCGACCTAATTTGGGCCTTTGGTATCCTAAGGACTCTCCTTTAATATTGGAAGCTTTTTCAGACAGTGACTATGCAGGTGCCAGTTTGGACAGGAAATCCACAACAGGAGGTTGTCAATTTCTTGGTTCAAGGTTAATCTCTTGGCAATGTAAAAAGCAGACTGTCGTGGCTAATTCAACTACTAAAGCTAAATATATTGCTGCTTCTCACTGCTGTGGTCAAGTGCTTTGGATCCAAAATCAGATGTTGGATTATGGATACAATTTTATGCAGACAAAGATTCATGTTGACAATGAGAGTGCTATTTGTGTTGTCAAGAATCCTGTCTACCATTCTAAAACAAAGCATATAGAGATTCGGCATCATTTCATTAGAGACTCCTATGAGAAGAAATTGATAAAGATGGTCAAGATACGCACTGATAATAATGTAGCTGATTTGCTCACTAAAGCTTTTGATGTGAGTAGATTTAATTTTATGGTGGCAAGCATTTGTATGCTTAATCTGTAGCTGCATGATCTCAGGGGAGGTTAATGGTGTTTAAGTGCAGTGGATTATACACAAGTGCTATTTGGATTGAGTGGAATAGATTACAACTGGTATGTTGTTTTGGTTAACAGTTCTTAATTTTTATTCATGGGCTATGCATAGATATGGATCCTCATGAATTCTCACATGTCTATCTAGTTATTTCTAGTGTGCTTGTGATGAATAGAGGCATGTTATTGCATAGTTATTGGAGAACAAGTTAATACTGTCAGACTAATATTAGTACTGCTTGTTACCGTTAATATTGTTGGTGCGTAACCAAGCACCTGAGGGTGAAGGTTCAGCAACACCCCCTGAACCTTAACCCACACCCTCTACCTCACAACCAAAGTGAAGCATATTGAAAGTGAAAGTGATGAAGATTAAAAGTGAAGCATATTGGAATTTATGTTTATAAAAAAACGTAGGAAATGATCATGCAACTATAAAAGCTTGTCGCTATAAAATCATGTTGCTGTGCACGAGTACTCGTATACTGAAAGTATAAATAACCCAACGATGTATTTTTATAAGATGATCATAGCACATCTCAAGCGATATATAGTGTTACTTAATTTTGATGTCTAATGTATATAGTTTATCGAAAATAGACGCTATTATGAGGTAATCTATATGAAATGACTTGACACTTGATAGTATAGGTTTAGTTAACAAATTTATAGCAAGCTTACGAAAGCATATACATAGAACACGTTACATACTACTAAAACGATAACCATTGATGTTTAACAACATAGCAAAAAAGTTTAAATTAGCTAAAAAATTAATCTCAATTGCTTATTTCTTAAGGTGCCTAATCTTACTCCATATTTAATCATAACTTTAAGTCGATGTATTTATTAATACTCGCTTTCCTAATTTACTATTCATATTTTTTTTATCATTTTGATTTATGTAGCCTTGTTGTAACGGAAGCCAGTTAATAGAAAGATACAACACCTAAAATGAAGCTCGCTAACAAACACATGTTTGAGAATACTGCTATAAGAATCCTAGATTAATGCTAATGGGAATGTATTGCTTGTTTATAAGCACATCCTTATAGCATTATAAATAAAACAACTCTATACATGGTTTAAATATAATTTAAACTGTTGCAACAAACAATCTAATTTTTGTTTTAAAATTAAAAATATATAAAAGTTTAATCATCTTTTTTTGCTAACTACAAATACTTGAAAAAAAAATAAGAATAGAGTTTGAAATATCAAAAGAACAAGAGAAATTGAAATATAAGAGGGACATGGTTAGTAGACCTATCTCACATCGCTTGAAGAGGAAAACTTCCAAGTTAAGTTCTAGATGTTATTAAATATTGATATTGTGTTCTTAAACAATATTTGTTGAGCTTAAAATTTATATTAATATATTAACTTTAGTTTGAGCATTAGAACAATTTTTATAATTGTAAATGAGCTTTTGAGCTCGAGCTTGAGTTAATAAGCGAGCCTATCAAGCTCGATCTTTTATACGAGCCTAAAACAATCTTCTAATAGTACTATATAAAACTTAGTCTTAAACAAACAACAGAACCATAAGCTTTGATGCAGCATCAACAAAATTAAACATTTCGAATGGACAAATAGATATTAGCGTATCGAGATAAATAATGCTCTTGCTCGCATCTCTACAAGGGAGCCTGGTTCTAAATACGACATTTTACACTTTTAGAATAGGCCATCACAAGTTTCAGACTGGTTGGTTGGTTGATTATTTACTAAGTTAGTCTTCATCATCAGACAATTAAACCACCCCATGAGCAGAAGAAGCAGAAGGAGGCTGTGCAGCATCACCCTCTCCCGGGAATTCAGGTGTCTTCAGAATGTTAAGCCCACAAGCAGCATTGTCTTCTGTCAGCCCATTAACGTTATCATTCAACTTATCCTGTGGACCTCCACTCTGGGGCACAGATGGACTGCGTACAGCAGAGGCGTGTGGTGACTGTGATCGTGGTTCACGAGGTAGTGTTGTGTTTGTATAGATGATGGTGAATTTAGTCGGTGGGAAGTTGAGGTGAGGTTAATGGGGAAGGGCTACTTGTTACATGATTAACCAGGCAATGTCCGATGGTAAGTTCCAAACCCGTAATCGAGAGAAAGATGTAGGTTAGATGCCTCATACGTGAGTCCGAGAACAATGTCAACTGCTGCTATGTCGCAATGTGGGGCGTACATGCGAAGTACGACTCTTACCAAAGGTGGTGATGACATGCCAAAGGGGTTCCACCTAGATGGTGTGGTTGATGAAGTAAGAGGGTTCATGCCATGTGGCGATCTGATAGGGGAAGGTGTCGTTGAGGGGGTAATCGGGGTGATGGTTGGTGTTGAAGGTGTAATAGGGTTGATCACAGGTGGTGGTCTGTTAGTAGTGGTTGATGGAATAATCTGGGGGGCGATAGTTGCTGGTCTGCGACGTGGTCTTCTGCTAGTAGTAGTTGTTGCGGGGATGGAGGGGATAGGGTTGGTGTTAGGTGGTGGTCTAATTGATGTAGTGTTGGCGGGTCTGAGGGTACGAGTATGTGGGTGTCTGTTCAGTGGGATCAAGAAAAAGTCTGAGGGTTGGTGAACAATTTGAAGGGGGGGCTGTGTTCGCTGTGGTGGTGTTGCTACTGATGTTGCCGGTATTGGTGGTGGTGTCTGCTGGGTTCCTGAAGACTGGCCAGGTGTAAACATCGACGTACCACGAAACCTACGTTGTTGCTGCATTGATTCAGCTTGACGTGCTGCAAAGAAGGTTGAATTTTGTTATGTTATGGAAAGCTCGAATAGTTTATAACAAGACTAAAACAGAAATCCAATAAGTTGATCAATATGATTTGCATTTATATGTCAAACAAAAGAAAAAGCAACATATTTCAGAAAAGCACACCTTGTTGTACTGCTGCACAGCCACCCGAAGCATCTTGGCACTTACGTCTAAAACATGCTGCCAATAATTGGTTCATTGCCACTATGTTCATATTGTTCTCAACTTCCTTCTTTTGTGAGTTATAAGTTGCATCTGCATCAGCATTGGCTTCCGTTCTTTCCTTCTGATAATCCATATTGATCTTTTGTATCTGCACGAAGACGAATCCAATAACATGACGAGAAAAACAAAGGAAAAAAACTCAACTCACTTTGACTTAACTAACGAGAAAAATCGAAAAAGAAACTCACATTGTCATGATGGGATTTGACCATTTTATCTCTTACAGAAGATAACTGTAAAAGTTCAATATGAAGTGGATCAACGCCACCAGTCCTTAGTGAAGCAGCTTGGTTGGAATTTGCATTTCGTTGAAGATCAAACAAATATTGTCCCAGCTGAATTTGGGCCTGTGCAGTAATGGGTGGTGCAGTGGTTTGAACCAAAACCTCACTAGTTGAAGGCATAGCAGCTTGGTTTTCAGTAATCGTTGGATCAGTAGAGATGACTGAAGATGGTTCATCGTGAGGATTGAGTGATGAATCTTCTGCAGTGGTTTCAACCGTTGGAGTAGGATCAGCTTGCCCTTCTTGATCTTGAATCCCATTCTCTGAAGGTTGTTGAAGTAGATTAGAATCATTGTGAATTTCCTGAAACGACTAGAACAAATCAAAATTACAACGATCAAAGTTTAATTCAAAAGACTGAATGAAAGACGCAAGATTAAAGATTCTGACTGTGCAAATAACCTACCGGGATTGCTGGCATTGAATGATCAGAAACAGGAGAAGCCACTTGCTGAACTGAGGGTGTTGTGTCCTGTGCCTTGTCTTGGTTGCAGTTGCCAGCTGGAATTGCCAACTCAGCAGACTCGACGTTTGGCGCCCCGTGATGGGGCCCAGTTCCAGTAGGGTCTTCAACAGCATGTGACCCATCAACATATTCGATATGTGGTGTCAAATCATTGGCAGCTGGAATCCCCATTTGATCGGAGTCTGCATGCAATGATGTATCATTAGAACCATTCTTATTCGAGTCACTTGATACCATTGCATCATCCCCTGATACAACAACATTTGCAACATCATCTTGCTGTTCTGACGCAATATCTTCAATAGCTGGAATGTCTCCAATTGGTTCACTTAGCACACTTGCGTCAGCCCCTGCCACGTCATTCCCCATGTCAGCAACATGCTTTGCTGGGATATCTCCAATTGGTTCACTTAATGCCGTATGTGAACCTGACACCATGTCATTACTAGTCTCGCCTAAATTGACTACTCCATCTGGCACAACCACAGGAGACAAGTCATGCACACGTTTATCACGACTTTCTGCTTCAATTGGATTTCCAAATAAAGCAGGGGCCACCTCACGGCTTTCTTGATCTTCCTTTTCACTCTCCACCAAGTCCAAAATCTGGGTCTCGTTTGCAGGCCTATTTAAAGAAATTTCATCATTAACCACCACCGGCCTCAATTTTTCATGTTTATTCAATTCATCAGCAAATTCTTTTTCTACCAACTTTAGCTTTTCCAATCTTACAGAGGAATTCCTAATATACAGATAGCGGATAAGAGTTTTTTCCAATTCGAACTCATTAACTATACTCATCTTCTTTTCATTCCACTCTCTGTCAAACTTATCAATCTCGTTTCTTTCCTTTCTAGCTATATCTTCCTCTAGAATCTGTCTATTGCTTTGCAAAGCTTCTTTATTAGGCGAGCCGTGGTTTTCTCGTTTCTGCTCTTGTGGGTTAAGTGGAACTGCGGGTGACTTTCTTGGTTCTTCAGGTCGTGATGCACGATCTTTAAAAGCATTAAGCACCTTAAGGTTCTTTGGGTTCTGTAAAAACATCACCTTTTGTTTTTTAAGCTTTTCGTACACTTGATCAGCTTCTTCTTCCGTGCAGCTGAAATTCAAGTGCTCCGTTGCAAGAGCAAAAGATTTTTTCCTATCAATCGTGTGTTTTGACAGTGAAGAACAAATCCAGCACTAGAAGCATGACACAAAAAAATCTTAAGTGAGTACATCCAAATTGTCAATATAATAAAGCATTGATTTATTTTTATTTCATTCAATGTGCGAAAATTTCATACCACTGATATCATTAAAGCCTGTAATGTACTTGTGTGCTCCTTGCTGACATTAAAATCCCCAACGACAAATTTTAGAAATCTCTCCACTATGATCTTTGCATCCTCCTGCATCCATAATCGAGTCTAATTAAAAATGTTACATGACATTACATAACCACGAAAGACATCAAGTCTATATGACCAATTTGAGAATATAGTCCAAACATAACGACCTCAAAAGCAGACATAGAGAGAACTAAAGAAACAAATTTTACAAGCTGGTAAATAGCAAAATCGGTAATATAAACGGCACAAACTATTTCAAAAAACGACATAGGTATTTGTGGGTCAGCTCAACCAATAACCCAATCCAAAACCCGCCTTACAACCTATAAGCATTATTGTCCAAAACTTCATATTCGAGATATGGAAAAGCCAGGATAAATACTATAGAAACATACCGAGAACTTGAGGATGTTGCAGAGCTCAGACACAGTGGGCTTTAGATGTTGATAAAGACTTTCCACATTACCATCGGCAGTTTCATTAGCAACTGGAGTTCCATCACCAACTGCAGCAGACTTGGTTTGAGAAGGAACCTCAGAACCCTCTGAAACAAAATACGTGGTTGTTATTGAAGTAATGCGTTATTAAAATAGATCAAGACATTTTGGTTCAAACTATACTTACGATTTATTGCACATTATAAAGTTTTTAAATAATTTTGGGCTTTGAAAAAACATATCAGAGCGTCATTTGGCGAAAGAAACTTTTAGATACCTGTTTCAACTCTTACTCGTTGAGATTTATAACGAGCCTTAAACTCAACAGCATTGTATCTCTTGCGTTTGTTACTATCCCGACTTCGATCTTCTTTCTCTTTATCAACATCTTCTGCACTCTCTTCTGATATGGCCGCAGATTTCTCAGTTGACTTAACATTTAAAGCAGGAACGTCAACAGGGTTTTTATCTCTTTCGGAGCTAGGAGATTTTTGAGTATTTAAACGATCTGTTGAGGCTTGTATCGCTGTTGATGTTTCCCTGCCTGTTAGAACAGACGAGGGTGCGTCTTTCCTTTCTGCCATCTGTTGAAAGTCCATGCAACCGAATTAAATCAACAGTTATATAAGCAAAATCTTGTAGAAGATCGAGTTTCAGACGGATATATAAACAACATGTATATGATCAGAAAAATCTCCTTAATAGTGAAATCCAAGACTTTTAACACTATCACAGGCTAAGGCATAGATGTCATTAGAGTTAATAACTACAACCGAGAGTTTTAACTCTTTCCGAGAATTTTAACTCAATCACACTAGATCGATGACTTGGAACCGATACTGAAACTAAAAGAACACTACTCCCGCCAGTTCTAAGAATCAAGTAAAAACCTAGCTCATGTTATTATTATTATATCAAACAATTAGTATTACAACTTTACATTAAACAGTAAAAAAAATATTAGTGCATAACAGATAAATACCTAGTGAGAAAAATTAGGACGATATTATTAACCTAGTGAAAAATTAGGGTTTATGTTTTAAGGTTTGCAGGTGGTCTTATAGGAACCGGGAAAAAACAGGTTGACTTTTAATGTTTGACTAATTTTGAATTCCTTTTATACATTTTTATTTACGGAAAACAATTTTTATTAAATTTAGGTAAATTTTTAAAACGTGCGAAAAAATAGTAACCTTGACAAACTTTACAACCGTCAATCAATAACCATAAAAAACGTTTTAATGCAATGAAAAAATTGGGTCAAAGGATTAATTTAAGAAAGTTAAATAAATATTTTATCAAATTTTCAATCATTTTTAAATACTACCTTTATCCCAATTTTATAATCCATTTTTTATTTTTAGTATGTTCCAAAATAATTGTCTATTACTAAAAATAAAACTTAATATTACCCTTATTATAAATTAATATGTACAAAAATAAAAGAAAAAATAATTATCAAACGGTAAAACCGTCTTTTCTTGTTTTCGTTGAATGTATTTTTTTAAACAGTGTATTTCTTTTTTTGTGGCCAAAATTTTAGACGGGGTAGTATTCATTTAACCTCGTAACAAGTTTAATAGTTTCTAATTTTGTTTCTAATCTTTGAGAAATATTAAATTTAAAGAACTGATATATCCATGTTATTGTTACATAATCATAGTTGATTCGTGAGCACCAGTTTGTTATTTCTATTATTACATTTCAATTATTGGAAAAAAAGCTAAAAGAATTCCAAGAAACATATAAATCATAATATGAAACGATAAAATAATATTAAGCATAACATAAACTTACTCGAATACGAGAGATAGATTACATTAAACCAAGAACACCGGGAGGATGAAGACTTCTACTTAATCTCGATCTTCTTACTGATCGTAATGTTTTTTGTACTGATTTTTAAGGGAGAGAAAAATCCTCTATGTGAGAAGCAGAATCAAACATCCTAATTTAGGTATGATTATGAATCATTTACCATATTTATTACTAACATTATCGTTTAAAGGGAAAAAAAAAATTTTATTTTAGATCTCCCATCAGATACAATATCCAACGGAAGTTTCATTATGGTAACTAATAATTTTAAATTACCCTTAATATCTACCCTAAAATCAACAAATATAAATGTAAACATATAATTAATGCATTAATAGATTATGACACAAATATAGAGAAAATAATCCAATTATCGAAATAGATAATTCGCTAACATTCTCTCACTTGTCCTGATACCTAATCTATGCTTCTTTGTACTAGTTAATATTGCCAAGTAGTTATTTTAATAAGTTCATCATGATCAAAGTAAAATACTAATGCAAACAGCAAAATCATTTTCATCACTTTAATGCAGGACCCCTACCGAATTATACAATTAGCTCCTTGTAATTAGAAGAATGATGATCATAAGCATATAATATGAATGGAAAAAAAACATTCACATAGCCATCATAAGTTGTTTCTCATAAATGCTCGAAGTGCACAATAATAAGATACACAAACATTTAACATAATGTGAAGAACACAAGTAGGATCCTTGATTGTAAGGTTGTCGGAACCCCGTAATCACTTTACTTCATATTATGTTTATATGGAATGATCAAGAAATTAAGAGAGAAACTAGGAAGATGTTTAGAGAGAGAAACAAGGAATGGATGATTTTACTTGCAAATGTGAAAGTTTACAAATGAACCAACCACCTCTCCTTCCTTGGAGATGTGTATTTATACTTAGACTAAAAGGCTTGCTTGCCTTTAGTATTTCTACGGGCCGGGCTCAGGATTACTTGGGCTTTCGCCCGATACATGTGACCGATTAGCTTACAATAAACGAGCCTGTTTATCCTTTCTAGCCTATTACAACATATAATTAAATAATGACGCGAGACGCTAATATATACGACCGAACCTTCCTTGTTCGAACTCAATATTATAGAGGCTAACAATCTCTCCCGAGTAGTTCATTGTGAAACTCCTTCATAATCAATGAATTGGTATTGCGTTTAAGCTCTTGTCTTTGGACTGGTCTTTATCATGTTGTAGCATGTTCCTTCATGTTTGTTGATCTTTGAATCTTGAGCCTTTGTCATTGTCTTACGACTCAGTCTTTGTTGTTCCGAATTCTCTAAATCTTTATCCTTCAGTCTGATCGTCTGCCACCTGCGACTTATGTATGACCAAACATGCCATAAAAACTTTCGCATCTTTTTAAAAAGCTTGCTACCAATCTCCTTATAGACTTGATATCTTAAAGAAGATCTGTTTTATCAGAGTTTGCGAAGGTCTTTGTCTGTTAATTACTTGAGCTTTCTTGATTCTTGAACTTGATGCCTTATATATGTCTTTGTAGTTTGACATGAGCATGTGTAAAATGAATCGACTTCAGCTGGAATGAGGCAACTCCATCTCATCTTATATGAATCCTGAAATAAAACAGTAGCACTGAGCATGTGGACGTAAAGCTTTTTCATTCACTCCGAGATTGTTAATTAACCTTCGGTTCCGTAGGACTACCTGTTTAACAACATTATAAATATTGTACCTGTAGATCAGTAGATTTAAAGATAAATCCTTTGCAGGGTTCCAGCTCAAAGCTAAGGACTTCTTAACACAGATGTATAGATTTACATGCTTGCTAGTTCGCATTACTGGAAACGTCTCAAAGCAACAACACGTAAGAGTGAATCAATAGTTACTATCTTTCTGATTATGTGTTAAATCATTTACTGAACAAGTTTGATTCAACATAGAAATCGCACCATCGTTTCTTTCCCAGTTGACACAAGTCTAAATTCATATAGAATCGAGCTAAGTCACCTAACCAAAGCTTGTATGTTGTTTGGCTCAAGCAGGATTTCCATCTTCACAGGAAAACTTAAGTAACACTCCCGAAAAATGTTCTGTCAAAATCACAAGATAAAGCGAGACTCTTGTAACATCTTGTGAACTTATTGATGTTCAACAAGTAATTTGTAATGGAATTTGTCCTAATGAGATTTATTTTTGATCTCTTGCACTAGACTCGATTAGTAACGTTTTTGTTTTAGTAATACGGAGCTGGACAGACTGGCACTATTCAAAATTAACTACTCGAGTGAGAAAGGTAATAGAAGTCCTTAGTATCTCTGTGACAATGAACAAGGTTCTGTAGAGAGAAACCCGAATGGTTGAGGAGGGTTGTGCTTTGCATCACTCAACATGCATGACATCTTCAATATTCAAATCGATCTTTGTGAAAAAACCGAATAGATTATGTATTGACCTGTTTCTGGCCGTAAGGTGTAAGAGGGCTGCTTTAATTTTCACTCTTAGCCATACATTTCTTTTTCATTCTTTCAACCCCTCAATGCTTACCAAGACTCATTACTAACCTGTTTGATTGTTCCCTTTATACTCATCATCTCTATATACCTAAAGAACTGCTATTTCTAACTAAGGAGTTCCTTGGTAGATCCCGCCGGTTCTGTTGGATCATAGGACTATTTTCCAACCTTACCACCTACTGAACTTCAGAATCGTCGAATAGATGTTGTAGGTATGAGATCGAACCATAAAAACCTTTCCGCATACAAGCACTGTTGAGACGATAAGATCACTATTATTTCAAGATCACAATTTTAAATAGATGCTCCCTCTTATTTTTAAAACTATTCCACTTTGTTTTTGAAATCCTTTGATTAAAATTGTTCATGAAAAATTTCGGGGGAAAACTTTTATACTATAGCATAATCACATGGAACATGAACGTACGCCCCTTCGATTTACATATGTTTGACCACCCAAACAATGATACAAGTGTAAAATGAAATGATAAAATAGAGGTTAGCATTGTTGTGCACACAATTTGAAGATTAGAATTGTCATTTAAGATTTCTAAAAAAAATTTGTGCTCAACCCCTAAACATCCTTATGAACACACAATCTATTGAGTAGTAATTATTATTTTAGATGTTATTAAGACCTTTTATAATGTGTTGAATACATAAGAATTGTCATGTTATGATGTATCCAACAATCATTAAAACATTGTTTTTCAGAAAAACTCCCCCTCAAACTTTGACTCATTTAAAAAATGACACCAAATGTAGAATAATTGTCTTGTAAAACAATATGAGGGATGGAGTGTTGAACACACAATTTTGAAAGATTTTGAATTGTCATTGAGAAATTCTTGAAAAATTGTGTTCAACTTTTTGAAAAACCAAATGTTAGAAGACTTCTCTTCTAACGCTAAGGATAAGCGCACTTATGCGTACACTCTCCTTTGTCGTTCGGGTCCGAGTTGCAATCTGAGAGTGATTACAAGTCATAAAGAAAAATTAGAAATGACATGTTTTGAAAACATTTGAAACTCCTGTTCGAACTTCATTTACACGCCCGTGTTGATATTAATCAACATTTCTAGGTACGTAAATGTTATCGATTCTAAGAGACATGTCGAGAAGAATATTTTTAAAACATTTTTTGATTTTTTTATTTTGTATATTCTTTTTAAAATTTTATATTTTTGTATTTTGTTTTATAAAAAATATTTACATGTTGACCTCAGCATTGTTATGATATGGTGAAATAGTAATTCCAACTCTTGTCATGATGTAGATGTCTTGTCTGTTTGAGGAACAACTTTTGGAACCGGCTTTAAAATTGACTGTTCATTGTTGTGGTCGTGAATTCTGAGTTCTGAACTATTATGATCAGAAGTCATTGTTTATTTATCAGATGAAAATTCCTTGAAGCCCTGGTTTCTTAGATATCAGTCTTTTCAGCAACCAAACTCGGAGTCCTTCCTTGGTAGGATTTAAAGATGTACCTGCATGCATGTTAAGTGTACCTGCACTGACATCAAGAGTTTGTTTGCATTCATATTGGTTAGTGATATCGTCATTTGAACCATTTGTGGGTTCACTGTCAACCTTAGTTGTGCTAGAGGTGAATATCTTTCCAGTAGGAATCCACTTAAGACCAACTGTCTTGAAAATTTTACCCGTCGGTTTCCACCTGATACAAGATCTAGGAGTTATTGTTTTCTCATGCACAACGGAAGTCTTTTTGATTGGAAACCTATGTCCTATTGGGATTTGTCTTTCTTGTTTCTTTGCAACACTTGTTTGCTCTACGGGTTTGTATCT
>BQNB010031532.1:2010-53902 GCA_026074375.1 Tanacetum coccineum | reverse complement strand
CACTTCATTAGGCAAATATAAGAATTGTATTTTGTCTAACATGAGAATGACTACTAGAGAATCTATTACACTAGAAATTTAATTTGACCTAACGGTTGAATTGCTTCAAAGAGTGAAGATGGGTTCGGTTTATAACCCGTAAAAATGGTCGTATTTAGCCTGAATTGAGCACCACTAGTGATAGTCTCATATTCATTCTCTAATATGATTAAATTGCTCTTCCTAAATATGCCTAATGATAGTCTACATCGATAGACTTTGTATCTCATTAGGAGTACACACTAAGCACGTAGAAATTAGGCTTTTCCTTAATCCATCTAGACACAATGCACCTCACATATGTGCTTTAATGTTTCAAGATGATTACTTGTTCCCATGTAATTTAATTATATATCTTCATGATCTTGATGCTCAACGTTTAATTACTTAGATATTAAATGCATGTCCACTATAAAATACATTTGTCTTCTTCTAGCAATTTAGATAAAATATTTCTTAGTTTATCTAAATGACACATGCCCCTAAATGCTAATGCTAACATGTTTTACATGATGATTACATTTATAATTATCATGTTTTGTATAAGTCATTTTACATGACTTACATGTTAATTGTTCACCTACACTATATTAGCTTAATATATGACAATTAACGTTTAAATGCCATAGAGTCTTACACATTAATCTCGTTGATTATTGTGTCGATACATGCTTAGATAAACTTATAAGTCAAAAGATTCATAAAATGGTATTATATCTCGTAGAGTCTTCACCCACACATTCCATTAATCATCATCTCGCCTTATTCTAAATAATCCACTCTTTCGTCAAAGAAAAGTTAGATACGTATCTAACATTCCTCCAAGTAGGTTTGACAACTTAAATATTTCATCTGAAATATTCAAGTATCTTTAACTTGCAATCACAAACGTTAAAGGTCATATCCGAAAGTTCATATTCAATCCTTTTAACAACATATGTTAAAATGCTCTTCCCAAAGCTAAAAGCTTGCATCAACCTTCGCGTGACAAAGGTCTTATGAGTTTCTACATAAGTGGTTCGTAGCCTCTTTAATATACACGCCTTAAGACTAAGTACTTTCACTTCCGTTAGTCCTTTCCATCCTCTTAGGAATGTCACGATGGTTTATCATCATGCTCACCTCATACACAATGAGGATCGAACATTATCCATCGATCTTAGGATAGAAAACTCATTATAATTCGTCGTCATTTCCTTCGTGACAATGTCCAAAAGGAAACATCTTCATCGAAAAAGTTTCGTCGGAAGACAACATCGCCGACATCGTCACCAAAACACTCAAACGTGAACCTTTTAATTATTTAAGTCTAGATCTAGGAATGATGAAACAAATCTCATAAACGTGTCATTCTCATTTTAATAGTCTTGTTACTATTAAATACATTCCGATAAATCTTGACAACTTAATCATTTCATCTGAAATGTTTAAGCATTTTTAATTCGTGAAATGCAAATTAAAATGTCACTCATTGTTCATGCCTAATTCATTTCACAAAAACCTTAATCATGCCTTTATTATTATATAGATGTCAAATACCTTCCGCCTACTTTTTCCGCTACCATCCTTAGATCAACCTCATACCTCGACATGTGATTGTCCTTTAAACATTCGCAATACTCGAAAGAGCTACATAACTTCGTGGATAAAGTTCATTGTATGATATCGGTCATTCGTCTTGTCATTGTCAAGCTCATCGCTTTAATATTCATTTGTTTTTATTTTATTTTTCTTTATGTCCGGATGAGCACGAATTTAATGGGAAGGGAAAACACACTCACTGACATATATCTTCTACTTTACTCTCAAACTTTATAACTATTCACCACTCTTGTTAGTGATAAATAGTTCTAGTACATCCTCAAACCACCAAAGTAAAATGAAAAACTGAGTCATCCTTTGTACTACCAATATCGAGTCATAAACCTAGTTATCTTCACAAGAAGATTCAACCACGTAACCATTTCTTACATTAAAATAAGTGAGTTACCACCACTACAATCCCTGAAGGTTGAACCATCTTTCATGATACACTAACCTATGACCATCCTTATGTCGCTCCTTGAATTAAAGGGAAATCGTCATATCCATACACTCATAAACATGTTTGCCTATGTAGTCAAAAGTCAAGTGAATTTCGCAATGAAATGCGTCTTATCCACTTACTACTAAGTGAAGAACACAACGAAAAATTTCAAGCTTCAAGTGTTATCGAGTCAACACATTGTTGTGTCTTTTATTTTTATTTCCACTTTATAGCAAGTAACAAACACAAAGAAGATATTCAAGCTTCAAGTGTTGTTGAGTCACCATAATGTTGTGTCTTTTATTTCCATTTCCACTTTCTAGCAAGTGAAGAATACAAAGAAGATATTTAAGCTTCAAGTGTTGTTGAGTCACCAAAATAGGCAAACATGAAAAGTACTACCACCTTATTTCACATATCCACCTTCAAAACACCCAACAAAATTCATGGATTCACAAATCATCCACCTTTGTCAAACAATATATTAATCTAAACCGTATGTGTCAACCTTTTGTCATCACTTTCCGTTTCCATTCACGTTCATTCTTCATTCTTTTTAACGTTTTAAAGAACGTATCATTTTAATTATTTTTTTCTCTTTTAGAGTATATATTTTGGCATATCTCGCCAAGATATTCGGTAACATTCGTCTAAAATTAAATGTTAAATTTAGGGTATGTTTAGACAAATCATCCTATCATCAACATTTAGTTCGACAGAGTCTTACTATCTTGTTTATCCTTAAACACCCCAATCATGAAAAGCATACATAATGCTTAACAAAGAAAGCTTAATTAGGAACCTCTCAATATAACCCTTGACGAAAGTCTATCCGAATTCAAGTTAGGTACTCGGGGAGTAGAGTAGGGCGAAGAGGTGCTTCGTGACCGAACCACTACAAATCATCATGTCCGGTTTGCATTTCCTTTTACTTATCTCTTTACTTTTATGGTCGCATTTATCGCTTTATATTTATACTTGCAATTGTGTGATGTGTTGATTATATAGTTTTAATTATGTTTATGTCATGAATAAATGTAAATATTGTGTGTTGGTTTGTATTGTTATAAATCGATGTATTAGTATGGTGTATATAACTCGTATGAACACTCATCATATTGTGTCACGCTTGATCAGTAATTTGATACGAAACATTTTAAGATTTTAAATGGAAACGTATTCACCCCCTCTACGATTTCCACACTTTCCATTCCATGTGAAGGAGAATGTTCTTACTCTAAAGATTCATCTCTCGACTCTTTAAGAATCAATCAAGAATCAAACACACTTTACCAAACACACATTCCAACACCAAATGAAATTATTCAATCAATCACAACAACTAGACAAACCATCTTTATAAAACAAACTTCTCAAAGAAGAACTTCATCATGACATGAGATCTTGGAATAAAATCATTCAAGATAATGTATTTGGCACTCAAAATAACTCAAAATTTCTCCCTGCATCATCATGTCACATGATGTATTGCATTCAAACAAGTACTCCCTTCAACTTTGCTTATTTTCTAACCAAATGATTTGAAAAGATTAAAAATTAACCAAACTCTCCAATGTCTATGGAATGATTCTAAATCGTATATATGATTACCTCATCAAAATTAATCCTCATCTACAAAAATCAAAATAATATCATATTAGCCATCTATGATACCTTGGGTTCATCATACTGATCTTCAAGCAATTATCTCCATATCCTTTGAAGAAGTTTCAAGTAATGATTCGAATTCTATTTGAGATATTTCTATTAAGTATTATTGCTAGACATACGTACTATTATTATTGCTATGTAATAACCTCTATCTCAGTTAATATAGAACGTGTATAACTTGTCTTAGCCATTATTATTTCATGCTTGCTATATGATACTTTGTGGACCTTTATGTCATTTATATGCTTCTACTTGGCCCCATTGCATGAGTTTCTCTTCTCTTTTAGCTAGATTATGTGATTCTTGAAGAGATGGAAATGCCACAATCATCCTTCCAACCCTCTTAGGTTATTCTGAAAAACGATTAACTTTTAGAAAATTTCAGGTAAGCCTCCTGAGAACGGCCCCCAAGAATGGAGGGCGGCACCCTAATATATATGGGACTGCCTAAGGTTTATGGGACCGCCATCAGGGGAACCACCAAAATTTTTCTGTCTCCTCTTTTTTGTAACTTTGATCATATTCCCCTTAGGTTCAGCCATTCTTTCCTTTCTAAACAAAACACTTCTTAGAATCTTCATTCTCCAATACCATGCCTTTTCCAAAATGAGTTTAATAATTTTGTAAATTTTAATTTTATACAAAATGAGTTTATATTTTGTCATCATAAAAAAAGGGGAGATTGTTAATACAAATAATGTCTAAAAATGTTATTTATATTTTTCGACCTCTCAACGTTTTGATAATAACAAAATGTAAAAATGTTTACGATAAAATTAAACGTTTACAAATTATTTATCGTAAAATTCCATTTCTAAGATTAGTATTCACTTAAGGTATGAACAAACAAATCATTAAGCATGATTAGTGATCAAGAAAATATTTTTCTCTTATCCATCACATTTTTACAAAAGAATTTCACAAAATTAATTATACAAAATATTTTCTAACTAAAAGAAAAGTTTTATTAAAAACTTAAAATTTGAAATTCAAATTTCCCCCAAAAATGGAAGGTTTCACACCAGATACAACATTCTACACAAAAAGACAAAAAGGGAGCGTAGTCTACTGGGCGACCCCCTTATAGGCCTGGCGGCCCCTAGATATATCTGGGACCGCCGGGATCGCCCCCAGTGAACGTTGGGTTTTCCTGCCTATAAATACTACTCCATTCCTTACAGAAAATCAGACCTCTTTGTACGAAATTTCCAGATAACTTTCTCTCTCTAAAAATCTTCTTTCTCTCTCTAAATCTCTTGATCACTAACATTCTTAGATCTTGTTTCAAGTGATCTAATCTCTTCTTCTCATCTCTTCTTTCTCATTCAAGTGCAAGAGAAGAAAATTCATATTCGCCAAGAAATGAATTGTTATTTAGTGATCTCTCCTCTCTTCTTATAAGTTCCAAATCTTTATTGTAATTATCTTGTGCATTTGTGTGATTCGAATAGTGTGTAAATCCGATAGTGTAAATCTAGTGATTGTGTAGTGATTGTGAAGTGGTAGATTGGTTCTAGCTAAGATTAGGACTCGACATTTAGCTTAGTGTCGGAAAACAACGTAAGCGACGTGTAAACGGTTTTCTCCGCCTAAAGGGAGCTTTAGGACATAGTGAAATCTCGAGTAGGATACTCGAGGAGTGGAGTAGGGCGAAGAGGTGCTTCGTAGCCGAACCACTATAAAATCTTAGCGTCTTAGTTTGATTGTTCCTTTCCTTATCTCTTCATATTATTGTGATTGTTATTTAGCTTTAGTTTAGATTGTTATATTGTTTATTCATATTATGAATTGGTTAAACATACAACTCGAATCTAATTATTTTGAAGGCAAAATTTTAAAATGTAAATGAACTTGTAAACTATTCAACCCCCCCCCCCCTTATAGTTTCCACAACATCCTTTGTTTGCTGGATCGAGGACTATCCTCTCCCAGATGGACTGAAAATGCCTTCCCATGTTGGTTCTTACGATAGAAAAAGGGATCCTGATAATTTCTTACACCTCTTTGAAGGAGCCATTCGTATGCAAAAATGGCTAATGCCTGTGGCCTGTCACATGTTTACATATACCCTCAAGGATTCTACCCGAATATGGTGGAATAGTCCAATAGTAGGTAGTATTCTCAATTATGAAGACCTAAAAGCAAAGTTCTGATCACACTTTAGCCAGTAAAAGGGATTCACGAAGACGCACTTGGCAGTTCACAGCATCAAACAAAGAGAAGGCGATAGTGTCAGAGCTTTCGCCACTAGGTATACAGATGGCACCTTACAGATTTTGGGCCTACATGAAGACCAGCGTATTTATGGTTTTGTTCATGGTTTAAGAACAAGAAACTTGGTCGAACACCTCTCCATAGACCTCCCATCCACTTACAAGGGTTTGATGGAAAAAACCTACACATGAATTGAAGCAAGAGAAGTTGCCACTAATGGAGCCCCGGATGATAGAAGGGATAACTTCGAAATGTCAAGGAAATCCTCCTAGGACAACGACAGGGGACAAAAAAGTAGAGACATGTTCTCCCCTTACCAGGGACCTAATCACGGATTGCTCTACAACCTATCTAAAAGTCCAAAAGAGATTCTCGCCATAGAAAAGGTAGCCAGAAGCTTCGAGCAGACTCCTCGTATGTTGGGAAGCATGCGATCACGAGACATGCCCAAGTACTGCTACTTTTACGAAAACCATGGACACGACACTAACGATTGCCGACAACTAAGGAGTCAGATAGAAAAAGCTGTAAAGTCAGGCCAACTCTCCCACCTTGTAAAAGGGATCAAGAAGGAAAGGGCAAAAACCTCTAACAGCCAACGGGGATAGAAGAAAGAAAAAAGCACTACTCTAGTTGAAGCACCTATACTTATGATAAATCAGGAGGAAGCTTACATAAGGAACAATATATCTAAAAGCCCCACCTTCAAAAGAAGGGAAATCACATTCCCCCAGTAACGAAGGGTAGCAACTCCTCAGCACCGGTCATCATAAAAGCTAAGATCTTCAGAAGGGAGGTAGGTCGGGTATACATGGATAGTGGTAGCTCATGCGAGGTCATCTATGAACATTGTTTCTTGAAATTAAAGCCCTTTATCTAAGCATCTAAGGTGGATTCGCAGGTCCTGTTGGTTGTATTTTTAGGGGAAAAGTCTTGGGCCATTGGAGAAATTCTTTTGGAGATCACGATAGGCGAACAGCTCCACCTCTCCAAGAAGAGAGATCTCCCAACTCATCACATAAGGTGTAATTCCCCATAAAATATGCTGTTAAGAAGGACAACAATGCAGAAAATAGGAATGGTAGTCTCCACCATCCACGGGGCCGTCAAATTCCACACCACCCAAGGAATCAAAACTGTCTTCTCAACACACGAATCTGACAAAATAGGAGAAGGTGTAAAGAAAATTAGAGAGACATCCCCATCAAACACAGAAGGGGTTCTCAGCTGCACTGATGCTGAAGAAAAGATAATCGTCAACAACAAGTACCCAGAATAGACAGTCACCATCGGAAAGCAGCTACCAGAACACTTCAAAGAAAGGTTACGAAACCTCCTAAGGACCAACGCTAATGTCTTTACGTTGACTCATGATGATATGACGGGGATCCCCAAAACCATTACAATCAATGGGAAACCCTTAAACACAGAACACAAACTGAATGAGTATAGCCACATCAAACCAATTAAACAAAAAAGACGGAGCCTAGGTCCCGATCATAGCACAACAGCACGTAAAGAGGTGGAAGAGCTCACAAGGGCAGGGATATTATGGGAGGCCGTGCATCAGACATGGGTAGCCAACCCAGTCATGGTAAAGAAAAGTGACGGAGGGTGGAGAATGTATGTTGACTTCACGGATATAAATAAAGCCTGCACCAAAGACTGTTACCTTCTGCCCGAGATCGATTGGAAGGTAGAGTCCCTCTCGGGATTTCGCCTAAAGTGCTTCCTGGACGCCGACAAAGGCTACCATTAGATCCAAATGGCAGAAGAAGACGAGGATAAGATATCATTCTTCGCAGGGGAAGGAGTCTACTGCTACCAAAAGATGCCCTTCGATTTAAAAAATGCAGGAGCAACGTATCAAAGACTAGTAGACAAGGTTTTCAACGATCAAATTGGAAGAAATCTCAAAGCATATTTCGATGATATGGTTATCAAATCACCTCGGAAGAAGACATGCTGACAGATATAAAGGAAACTTTTCAAAGGATCCGATCAAGCAACATGAAGCTTAACCCAAAGAAGTGTTCCTTCAGCGTTGAAGAGGGCCCATTTTTAGGACACCTCATTACTAAGAAAGGCATACGAGTTAACCTCTCAAAGTTAAAAGCTATCGTCTATACCGAACAACCAAAAATGCTCAAGGACATACAGAGCCTCAATGGAAAATTAGCAGCCCTTAACCGATTTTTGTCAAAAGGCGCCAAAAGGTCCCTTCCTTTCTTCAAAGTGCTCAAAAGTTATACAGATAAAAATAACATACAATGGACACAAGAAGCAGCAGCAGCACTCCAAGAAATGAAGAAATTTGTGGAGACCTTACCAACGCTCACAGGGCCAATACATGGAGAATTTCTAATGATGTATCTCGCAGCTTTGACAGAAAGCATAAGCGCAACTTTATTCGTGAGAAGGGAAGAATGACAAGTTCCCATTTACTTTGTAAATAGAGTCCTACAAGGAGCTGAGCTTAACTACCTCGCACTGGAAAAACTCATACTAGCGTTGGTACACGCAGCGAAAAGGCTGCGAAGATATTTTTAGGCACATATGGTAGTGATCCTAACCAACTCTCCTATCTAACAAGCACTCACGAAACCCGAAAAGTCAGGGCATGTAGTTAAATGGGCAATCAAGCTAGGCAAACATGACATCGTCTTCTGAGCAAAGGGTGACAGCAATAAGGAAACTCCAAAAGATTTTTTAATTGAAGCACCCCCTGAAGATAACAGGAAGGAAATAAGGAGAAAGACAGACACAAAGCTAGAGGAAATGAAACCAAGCTGTGAGTGGAAGATCTATACTGATGGAGCATCAGGCTTCGACGGTTCAGGTGCATGATTGATGCTGATAGACCCCGAAGGTAAAGAGTGTACTTATGCTCTACGTTTTGAATTCGAAACAACAAATAACGAAGCACTATTAGAAGTGCTAAGAATAGCACAAGAAATGGAAATTGTAAAGTTGGCGATATTTGTAGACTCTCAACTATTGGTAAATCAAATGAAGGGAATCTACGCAGCCAAGTAACCAGCCATCAGAGAATATCTACAAAGAACAAAGGAAACCCTAAGAAGGTTCAGGAGCTACACAATCGAGCACATTAGGAGAAATCAGAAAAAGAAAGTTGATGCCCTAATCAAACTAGCTTCGATGACCTTAGAGCATCTCACTAAAGAAGTACTAGTCGAAGTCCTAACGAGAAGGTCAATAGAGGAAAAGGAGGTTCTGCAGGTCGAAACCAAAGAAGAGGAAAGCTGGATGACCCCCATCCATGAGTATTTGCTGAGCAGTTTACTACCAGAAGACTCCAAAGTGTCCAGGAAGATCAGAATTAAGGCACCTCAGTACAAGCTGATTAGAGGTAGCCTATACAAGAAGTCTTTCTACAAACCATGGCTTCTTTGCACATATCCACCAAAGACAGACGATGTAATAAAAGAAATACATGAAGGTTCTTGCTGTTTCAATACGAAGTAACATTCAATGGTGGTTAGGATCACAAAGCAAGGATATTATTGGCCGTTAATGCATAGTGACATTGCAAGAATAATTCAAGATTGTGAGAAACGCAAAGAGCAATCTGCGGTGAGGAAAAGAGCAGAAATCTTGGCAATAGCAGCTGGAAATGCATGGCCGCTTAGTCACTAGGGAGTCAACATCCTAGGACCCCTACCAATGGCCCAGGGGGACTGAAATTCTTGGCAAAAGCCATAGAACACTCCATGAAATGGATAGAAGCAAAGCCTCTGACCACTGTAGACATATAGAAAGATTTGTATAAGAATATGTGGTGTGTAGATTCGGAGTGCCACAAATAATCAGTTCGAAGGACGATACGCACTTCAAAGAAGGCATATTCACAGACCTTTGCAAAGGATTGAAAATCACATAATTTTTATCCCCCGTCACAGAACACATGGAGATAACAAGTAGAATCGAGTAGCAATTAACTCGAAGCCAACAAGGATGGGTGGACGATTTACCTCAGGTATTGTGGATACACAAAACACTTCCAAGAAACAACCAGAAGGAGACACCGTTTAGCTTAACCTACGGCTCCGAGGCCATAATCCCGACAGTCAAAAGTAATGTAGCTAAATACGACAGAGGAAGAATGAAGGAAGTGAAAAAAAGAAAGGAAAACAATGACGTAGCTTCGATTGAAGAAGCTTACTATCAAAACGAGCTGCGCAGGTACCACAGCAAAAGGAGCAATCATTCCACCTACAAGGTAGGAGATTTCTTTTTACTATTGCAAAACAACATAGAAAACCCGCAGGTATGGCAGGGTCCTCATATGATAAGAGAAGTTCACGAAGGAGAACTCTACAAGATCATTGATGCATATGATCACTCAAACAGTAAAGGGAACAAACCTTCGTAAGTTTTACATGTAAAACTTACCTCTTTTACAATTCTTTTTTTCAGCAAAAGTCATTGTTTTGACTATCCAAAAAAGTGTAGCAAACAAAGTGTTCATACGCGAGATGATGTAAATCTTTCTACACTATTAATGAAACAGACTTATCCTAAATCTTTTGTGTCGTTATTTACTACTAAGTTCAATGTTCGAAGGGATGTTGTGGGGTCACGCATGAGCCCTACCAAAAATAAACATCCATAAAATTTATGTTAACTTTCCTCATTTCTTCTTTTAGCCATGAGGACGTAATGAAGCGGGTTGCAACCCTTCATTTGAAAATTGACAAATAAGTCAATGATTTAAGGTCACGCATGAGCCTCTGCTTGATGAAGCACATAAAGGAGTCAGACTCAAAGTCCTCCAAATCCTCAAACATGATTAGAGACTATGTTCCCCATGGAAGCCTACCTTCAGGGTTGGCATAAGATATTCGCCTGTATAATTGACAACCTAAGGCCACACTTGAGCCTTCGCTTCATAAAGCACAAAATTTTACTTATAAATGATAAATAGGTCAGACTAAATTCCCCCAAAGTCATGGCAAGAGAAACAAGGGATATCATAGACAAAACTTAGGACTGCGTCCCTATATTTAACTCCCCAGGGGAGCACACTATCCGAAGTCAACCTTAAAGGTCGACATAAATTGTTAATACAATGGCCAACATAAACCATTGTCAAAATGTAAATTGTCTAAAGGCCAAATCCTGGATCATAACAAATTGTTCAAAGGGTACATGCCACCCTTAAGACTGAATTAACACCAACATGGTGACCTTCATTGAAGTTGAGAGGATTAGGGCTTAATAACTAAAACATCTGCAGGAGGAGACATCGGGTTAGAGACTAGAACTGAGGATGGAGTAACTCTCTAAGAAGAAGGCAAGGGGACTTGAGTCCTTGAAGGAGCATGTCTTTGAAGAGATAGAGGCTTCTTTGACAATAAAGCTTCAATAGGAGCCAAGGGATCTGCCATGAACTCATCCAACCAAGGAAAAGTAGGCGTGGCAAGATCATTGTTGGCCTGAATATGATCCTTCTTGTAAGAAGAATGATAACCTTTCACCTTCGACAAGTCGAAAGGCTCCTTTATATCAGCAACTTGCTCGTAAGCCCTACACCTCACATACAAGATAACGAAGGAGATAAGCCTACCAATAAGGCTACCCATGTCATCACTGTGAACAAGATTCATCACAGCATAGGGAACGACTTTCGATACAACCTCTATCCTATCCTGTTTAAGCTCATCAACCTCCTTTTGAAGGAATACTTTAACAACCTCCAACCTTGCCTTTTCGGCCTCCAAAGAAGTAACCTTTAACTCCAAAGTCGAAAGGCTCTGTTGATAGCCTGCCCACTTCTGACTCTTTAGCATTATTCTATTAAGACTCGCCTTATGCTCTTTGAATTCTATAGAGAGAGTAGATATCTTCTCTTGGAGGGCCACTACAGTGGGGTTCTTCTTAAACTCAGTCATAGCAGCCTCACATTTAGCCCCCAGCTCCTCACACTCTTCCTCCCTAGCCCTCACCCTGTCCTTTATAACATCAAACTCGCTTCTTAGCTTATCAATAACCTGCAATAGCTTATAGGACATCCTGTTAATAGTATTATCAACTACAGCTTGTCTCGCATAGCAGAGGTCATGAAGATCCAGCAACTCCACATCTATGTGGTTGTCCAGATGATTCTTCCAAGTTGGAGGAGTAATAGCAGAGATCTTGAGGTGGCGGGCAGTAGCATCTTTAAGCTCAAGGACATCAGGGAGACCTAAGAAAAAAAGAAGACAAACATAGTGGTGAACCCATGATGCAAAAACAATACAGAGCAAGTTAAAGAAGGAAAGTCTACCTTCGTCATCATCATACACTGTCAAGTAGGGAACATCATCCTTCAAAGAAGAAGTCTTGGCATAGGTAGCATGGGAGGCTAAAGACCCAGGAGCAAGTTTTCTCTTAACAGGAGGCCTAGATGACCCTCCTCTAGTCTTACACTTCCTATCCTTTATCTGAGTAGCTACACTTCCAGTATGAACAACAAACACTTCAGGCTTTCCTTAGAATCTGCCATAACCTCTGTAGGCTGGATCACAAGCTCTTCATCGGCTTTAAGAGGCTCTGTGTTTACTGAAATAGATGGGGAACCAGTGTCGAAGCACGGGGAAGGTTCTTTAGGCAAAAACGATAAATCCTCATCATCTTCGGCGTAGATAAAGTTCCTGAAAGCCATTTCTGCAAGAAGAAAAAGTAAATCATATATCAGTGAAAAGGGAAAATGAAGAAAGAAACAAGAAAGATAAATAATGTCGCCGCCTGCCATGATCGCAGGTCATTACTGACCATGTTCCCACCAAGGTTTGAGGCCATACAAGAAAAGAATAGGATCAGGATAAACACGAACAATCGTGGGATATCAATCAGGATGCTAGAACATAGGATTCTCTTCAATATTTGGGAGAAGTTTATCTTTGAAGGATTTTAAATGATGTTTGTTTTACTCAGAAAGAATTTGTGAATACTTGGCAAGGATAATGGAGTCTTGAACATAGAAAAACCGCTCGTGCCAACCCTTGATACGAGTAATGACCTTAGGGAGAAGATTAGGAATACGTTTTTAGACCTTTTGGCAAAACTCAACCGTTTACCAGCTTAACACAAATTGAAGAACCCTCGGAAGAGGTCGACAAAGGGCTCAAAACCATAAGCCTTGCACATGACAACAAAAGTGGTGAGCTTGCCGCAACCAAAAGGGTTAAGCCTAGATATATGAACCTAAAAATATTCAAGAACTTCACAGAAGAACTCAGTAAGGGGAAGCCTAAGATGTGCAAGAGAAAATGAATGGGTGTATAGCCCGACATACCCAGGTGGAGCATCAAAAATGGTCTGATTGGATTTAGGTAGAATAACATGATATTCAAAAGGAATAGGGTAGAGGGTGAGAAAATCATTAAACTCCTCCTTTGAAAGTTCACAAGTTTGAGTGTCTATGGAATCTTTCGCACTCATAATTAAAAAGATGGTGATTATTATCTTACCTCAGAGATAGATGAATAGTAGCTCAAAGAAAGTTAAAAAGAAGATGATAACGACGGTAAAAGGAAAAGAGGAGTTTATGGCAAAGTATTTATAGGTAACTCTCAACACCTTTATGACCATCCATGTGTAAAGCATCAGGGGTCATCCGGATTTCAAACTAGAGGAAAAGTAGGATAAGACATTCACGATTACCCAGGAAGATTGTTGAGTAATCTTCATTTAAAGACTCAACTAACTTCACGACAAGTAGACTTATAATTCAATGCATGCAGCACGCCTGCTCGGGCCTTCAATATGGCCTGTGATTTAGACTACATTTGATGAGTCAAACATAATGCACCGATAGATGCATACATTACATTCGACTAGGGGGCTTGATGACGTACCCTCCTCCCTAGCTCGGAGGCATCCCTTTCGAGCTCGAATGGGATCTTCTCCTAATTTTACTTTAAAACCTTCGAATAGTTTCTAGTGGCGTAAAACTATCTTCGAGATGGTTACCCGTATAGGAATCCGCCACTCGAAGGCCCCAAACCCTTCGCAGTAAGGCCTTTGACGAAACTAGGGTAGAGGTCAGACTTGTTTAAGTCAAACATCCATGATCTCCCTCTCTACCTAAGCTTTCTCGCCAAGGTAGAGAACTTGGTATACAGTTCCTACAATCACCCCTTAAAACGTGGGACACCCCCCACGATCACCGGTTTTTATGCTAGGCCTCGTCCCATCCTATTTCTACACATATAAATTGATGGCAAGGTCTCCAGGTATGACTAAGACTTTCACACACTCATACATACTTACATACTTACTTTACATCATAAAATCACATACTTACTCTTACGCCGAAGGTGATTCGCATGGACACCCCCTATGCTTTACTTAATGTAGTGTTTCTATTTGTGTTGTCACAGGTTATCCAAGACTTGGCAATCCCTTAAGCATTCCAAATCATGCCCATATTTGTATAATCAATTACCTTTATGGCATGAACATAAGGTATTCCTGATAACTGCCACATCCTGCAACTACAGGTCCTCTTGCCTTCATCAACTGTGAATCCTTCACTCCCTGATCTCACCTCAAAAAGAATCTCACCAGCAGGTATTACATGTCAAAACCTGCAATTATTGGTTATTAGTGTCAATCTATACAAGTTATTTAAAACTTACAGCATTGAAGGGGAAAATACCTTTGTTGTTCCTTCAACCTTTCCAATCTCTTTTTGATATTGAGACAGTAATAATTTACCTCAGTTTGTTCATCCTTTCAAGCACTATCACTCTAATGGCTTCCAACATAGTTAATAATGTCTAACATTAATAATGACACTATTAAAGCATTCACTGAAGCCATTCTCTATTGTTTTACAACCTCTGTCAACCTCAAAAAAGGCTCTTGACCAAGATTTTGGATTCTTATCTATAAGATACTTATGTGCATTTGGGTTAGCACTTTTTATCTTATCTATAACCTTGTTGAAAAGCTGAGGGTATGAGGCTTTAGATGCTGCCCAGAACAATTGTCTAAACTTTAAGCCAAGGTATTGTTTCCTATAGTTTTCATAAATATGCCTGGCATGTTGCCTGTGCTCAGCATTTTACATGACATCTTTAACATCTTCAATAAGACCCTATACAAATGAAATTTTATTAGAACAAATATACTGGTTAGGAAAGTTTATAACAAATATAATTGCTTACCTTATGTTAATCAGACATCAGAGTTGGTCCATTTCCTCTACTGCAACCCAAGTCTTGTTCCAACAACTCCAAAAACCAATTCAAGTTGTCTTTGTTTTCAACATTTACCATTGCCCAAGCCACTGGATAAATGTGGTTATTCCCATCCCTTTCAATTGCAGTAAGTATTTCAC
Organism: Tanacetum coccineum; assembly: GCA_026074375.1. NCBI lineage: Eukaryota > Viridiplantae > Streptophyta > Magnoliopsida > Asterales > Asteraceae > Tanacetum > Tanacetum coccineum. Next base: position 38,606 of record BQNB010031532.1, on the reverse strand, counting down.
CTTGATTAGGCTTTTTAAGAAAACAACTATCTAAAGCAATTATTTTCCTACACCCTGCCTTCCATACATCTGTCAGTCTAGTAAAACACGGATGACATCAAATAACTTTACTTTTATACCATCATTTATCCCAAATAAACTACCCACTTTTATAAAATTATTGCAAGAATTGTTACTTAATTGCTTAAAGTTATTAATTGCAGTAATTATGAAGAATATTGTAAAGACAAGCTAAAAGGCGCACATTTTGGAGCTTAAAACAAAGATATTTGAAGATACTTATTTCTGACTCAATACGCCGTATCCATCAAAGAATACACGGTGTATCAGCGCTTGGACTTCACAAGAAAATGCGTATGTTCAATTCCCAATACGGCGTATTCCTCTGAATACATACGCCTTATCCAGCTGGTCAAACAATCAAAGATCCTGCATTAAATGCAATTGAGGAAAGATATTAATGATTGATTGTGAATGTAGCGTGCACTCCAAGGTATTCACACCTATACACCGTATTGACCTCACTCAATATGGCGTATCTACTCAATTTCGGAGACTATAAATAGAAGACTAAAAAACGAGTTTTCAGTGTGCAAAATCATATTCTCAATACCATAAACATAAAAGTCAATTTTCTGAAGAGACGAAGAGCAGCCAAGGTCAAGCATCAAACCTAATTCCATAGAATACACCGTGTAATTCCTATACTCTTGCAATAATTCGATTTTTGGTATCGTTCGTTAACTCGGTTAGTTTACATTGGTTGTTTGATTATACTTGTATTATTACAATGGTTATGGGCTAATACCCTCGGGTATTAGCCATCTTAATAAAGATTTAATGTTTGGTTTGTTTAAATCTTGATTGCTTAATTTATCGTTGATTGTTTAATTTTGTTTATCACCTCATACTTATCTATTTTCTTGAATATGCGACCTATCATTCAACTGGGTCTAGTGAGACTTACCAAGTGATCTAGATACTGGGATAGCTCTCCATATCGTGTTTTATATATCTGGACCAATAGGATCACAAATAATGTCCTATCTTTACCTTTAGATTAGTCAGCTTAGTTGGACTGACAAGTGACCCTTTGACCCAACGAGTACGCTCTTAATCAATCGGTAAAGACTTGGACAGTGGACTACCAGTACATAAAATACCGTCAAGCAGTAAGTAGGTAAAGTCCCGATGGGTTAGGGTTTAACAAGAACACCATTGCTTTAATCCCTAAGATAGATTATAATTAAACTAAATGATGCTTTATTCGGATGCGTTAATTGTGATAGGATTCAACGTGTCTAGGTCTTAGGATGATGTCCCGCCTAAGTCTTAAGAATGATATGCCGCCTCGAGATAAGCAGTCATTGCACTAAACAAACAAACCAGCGTTTAATTGGATTTAATTTGGCTAATACAGTTTTCTATCATTTGGCTTGTACCGCTCTTTTATCTTTTGATTTTCTTCTTGCATGATTATTGTGTATTGAATTGATTTTACTCACCATAAAACCTGTGCCAGTCTCTCAGACTGAAACCCCCTCCCTTTATCTTTAGAACTAGGTTTAGCATAGGTTTAAAATTAATTAGAAATAACATAGAATTAACTAGACTAATTAATTAGAATAAAATACTGATAGAATATAAGGTTAACGTTCTCGCTCTTAGTGTTCGACACCCTACTTACAAACAAAACTACATTTGATCAGGTACACTACCCGTTAAAGTGTTGTTTTAGAATAAGTTAGCTAAATATAAATTTAAAACTTGGTAATTAATAAATATAATCTACATGACAACACATCAAGTTTTTGACGCCGTTGCAGGGAGTGAAAAAGTTTAATCTTTATTATATTAGTATTTTTAACCCTTAACTTAGAATAATTTAATTAGCATACATTAATTATGATTGTGTGTTTAAATATTTGTTTAATTTTTTGCATTATTTAATTGCTTTTCAAAGTACTATGTTCTGGTCGAACACCTGATACGGCGTATCCACCAGTTGGATACGACGTATCAAACCCTCTACCCAAATACAACGTATTGATTTTTGCAGTCTAAACAATGTATCATGTTCTTCCAAACAATACGGTGTATTTTGCAAACTCAATACAACATACTGACCTTCAACAGATCATACGGCGTATTAAAATCAATTGAATACGGCGTATCGATCACCTAGTACAGTAGCAACCTATTTTTTGTATTCGATTTCTTGTTTCCTGTGTTCTCCCCTTGAGGGCACATCATACTGATCATTTGTGCTTATTCTTAGGAAACCTTTTGACGAAGAAAGGGATCATAATGGCGGAACCGAATCTAAATGAATATATTTCCGTTACCCGAAAGAACTACCTCTCAGACGATAAAGAGGGAAGAATTGTCGAAAAGAGTTTCCTTGAAATACAAGGGACATTTTTGGTGAAAATACGCGATAATGCTTTTAATGGGGTAATTAGAGAAAGCGCGTTCGAACACAATGACAATTTTCTCAAAGTAGTTGGGCCACTCAAAATAAAAGGCGTAAGTCAGGATCAATTTAGGCTTAGCGTCTTCCCTATCTCACTCGCAAGGGCCGCAAGTGAATGGTTTAAAAAGGATTGTATTGGCTCAATTACTACTTGGGAAGATTTGGTAGAAAAGTTCGTATAAAAATTCTACCAACTTTCTGATAACAATGAAGAGATGGATGCTGATGAAGATGATAACCCTGACGATATTGCTGACATCTTTAAGATCGAAGGGAACTTATTTGACTTTGAGACACCCTTGTGTAAAGCATTCAATGAATTCAACTATCTCCTTAGCATCGACACAGATCTATTTGCTTTTAATATCTCTGAAATTAAGACTTACGAGGAGTATGAGCTGAATAATAATATGACGAGGGATCTTGAGGAACCATGGTCAGATAACGGGGTAACAAAAACAAAGAATAAATGATCCGGTGGTCTTGGAGACTCAAACCAAGTGATAGCCATTATTTTAGAGATAGAGTAGAGAGAGAAACAAAAGAAGTAAAATAAGATGAAAATGTAAAAGATACAAAAGCCTCAACCCCTCTATAGAAGTCATAGATGGGTATTTATACCACCATACATTACACAAGTATGCTATATTGGCTATTCTAGTCCCTGTGTATGGTGGTATGGTAAACTATGGTAATTTCATAATGTCGTTACGTAAAATGGATTCCTAACAATCTTCCCCCACGGGACGATATACAGAATTACTTACAATATTTTCCTAACAAGTACATATTGATTAAGAACAAGAACTTCCACGAAGCTTCCAATACTGATGATGTCTTTTGTGGTCTTTGACTTCAAGTCTGCACTCCAACATGAATCATCTTTGTAGTACCTTGTAGGAGAAATATTATAATAGGCATAAACTAGGTAACCCATACACTTCTTGGTTAAGGAGAAGCTTCTGAATCAGCTTCCCTCTAATTGATGCCACATATTCTTCATTTAGAAGCTTTCAAAGCTTCCCTCTAAATAGCAATCCTCTCTTAAGCAGTTTCAAAGCTTTCTCACAAGCTTAGAATAATTAAGTTCACATCGGAATTAGTAGGATACCACATCAAATATTACTGCTACGTTAAGAATAAGCTTAATGATTGACCGTTCGGGGAAACTATTAACAGGATCAGCAACGTATCTTCTCACGCTTGAATACTTCTTCTCACAACTCTTCCCTCTAGAAATTCAAATAATGCATACTACCTTTCACAAGATATCACTTCCCCCATGTGGTTGAAGAAATGCACCTAAAAGCCACAAGTTAAAGCTCTGATTTTCTCTGCGGTTATGACATTAGTCTTCCCGGAATTACCTAACCAAAAGATTTTCAAGAAAGATGACTTATTCAAGCTTTTAAGAAAGGAAAGGCAAAGACTCTCAAGTGTATATCCTCCTTCCCCCTTGCTGGTTTCGATACCTCGGAATCAGCAAAAACTTGTACGCACATATACTTGAATACTTATGAAAAGAATAAATTAGCTCAAATATATCCTGTAAGAATCAACATCTGATCAAGTCTCTACTCATAAACTCTATCTGACTATCTTATTTACCAACTATTTTGTAGGCTATTCAAAGTGACCACTAATGGAGTAAATCCGATATACCAAACTTGAAATTGAAGTACAATTCCCCGTTCTTATAACTTAAGCTTGCACTAATGTTGGAAGAATAGTGTAGAGAATCTCAATACCTACCAAGCAAAGTATGAGACATTCATCACCCTTTGCGATTATCCACAACGTCTTCTACGTGTGACACTGAGAACTACAATGTATCTCCTTTAAGTGATAGTTAACCAGGTCTTCAGCCATCCACCCCGACTGCTGGTAACTAGATAACCAAGTCTTCATCCAAATTCTTAAGCCTGAGCAAGTTATCATTAAAAGCCATGCATCCAACCAACTATGAAGGACTAAATCCCGACTTCAAGATAAAATAAGTACATGCCTTCGTGAAATCCAACTTCACTATCAAATAAGTGATACCCGATCAACTTCGTAGTCACTTAGATAAATTAATACCAAATCTATCCTTTAAAAATCAAGTTTCGTGATTCTTTATACAAATTGATCCCGATCTCGTCACATTGTCACTTTGTCGCCTTGAACCTCGAATACAACCGATAACCATTTAATCTCAAATATTTAGTCCAAGTTAACCAATTTATACACCAATTTGTATAAACTTTTGGTTAAGAGGATAGGACTGCAATAAACAAGCTCCAATGTAACCATTAACAACTAAATATAGCAATAATCATCCCAAGTGAGTCATTTAGCCAAATTTAATTTTAATACGAAACAATTAATACTCAACATGTTGTTCTCATGTCCATCATAAACTCAGTCATCCTTAACAGCCTAATAAACAAAAGTTACAACCCATCATCATTTTATAATACTCAGATCCAACCCACAACAAATAATAAACCTCAGCCCATGAAAACAAGAGTTATAAATCCGAGCCTAATTTGCTTAAGCTATACTCGGCCCACATTTTTTATATCAATAACCGATCCACTTTATGAAATTAGGGATATATAAAAGTCAAGTAATCCCTAACATCACTCATACTTAACCCTAACCCTAAAAATGATACGCCCCCACTTTTCTCCCATTAGCAAATCTAAACTGCTATCAACTACAGTCACCACACGGGAACCCTTTCACAAGCTCAAAACAAATCAAAATCATCTCACCCTTATATCTTCTTTATCTCTATTCTTGTAACACAAAATCCACCATACCCCTTTTAGATCATTATTCCATGAATAAAACGAGTACCAAAGGATGAAGGCTTCAAGATCGTTGCAAAATGGTCTCTGGTAGGTTTTAATTCAAATTGAGTTGTGTCATTTAATCGAAACAAGGAAACACTATAACATAATTCTTATCAGTATTTCCTTAAATTTGAATATGAAATGGGTTTTACCCAACAAAGATCAATGATGAGGTTGATATTTCGTGTTTTGGATCTGATATTGGTCTTGATTTAATCGAAACACAGTAAATAATAAAACTGAGATCATTTGAGGTTTTTGTATTCGTTCGAGTCATGATGTAGATTGGTGATAGGATGGGATTGGATTGTGGATTGTTGATTGAAAAAAAAATGTGACAATGGGTTATTAGGTTTAGTTTATGTTGGATTTGTTGGCTGAGGCTGTTGGTATTATTGATGTTGGGTTTTAATTTGTGTTGACTGAGATGGTTAAGATTGAGTTAGTGTGTCCTTTTTTTCTTCTGGTATTTCTTTTCTTTTGATTTAGACTCGTTGACTCAGTTGAGTCGACACAGTCAACTACGTAAATACCAAGTTGACTCAGTCATGGTTGGGTGATTAATTCGCCTTGGCATGTGGATTAATTCGCCTTAGTCATGGTGGATTAATTCGCCTTGACATGTGGATTAATTCGCCTTGGTCATGGTGGATTAATTCGCCTTGGCATGTGGATTAATTCGCATGTCAAACGTGGATTAATTTGCCTCTGCTTGGTTGATTAATTCATCTCTCCAAAGGTGATTAATTCGCCTCTGTCTTGAGGTTTAATTTGCCCCTAGATCTGATTAATTTGCCTGTACTTTTTCTTTTTACACAAGCCACAAAAAAACTATCCTTTTCAAGCTAAGAACATGGATCTATGTTTCTATTCATTCCGGGACCAAAAATATGCTTCAAGCAGATGTTAAACAACCCAATAAGCTTGAAAAGAGCTCATAAGCTGTTGTAATAAAAAAAGCTGCTTGATAAGCCCAAACAATGACGAAATAAACTCGAAATACCCCCATACAAGGACGAAATAAGCTTGAAATAAACACCAGATAAGGACCAGACTAAGCATCAGAAAAAAAAACCAAAAAAAGATAGTACAAGTTTGACAACACCCATATGACAAATTAAAAGACAACCCAGAAAAAGAAAAACGTGACACCGAACCATAAAGAATCAAACCGTCCCAAGATCGTAACCATGGTGATGATACCAATTGACGGATATGATTCGGTGGTCTTGGAGACTCAAACCAAGTGATAGCCTAATTTTAGAGAGATAGTAGAGAGAGAAACAAAAGATGTAAAATAAGATGAAAATGTAAAAGATACAAAAGCCTCAACCCCTTTATGAAAGCCATAGAGGGGTATTTATACCACCATACATTACACAAGTATGTTATATTAGCTATTCTAGTCCCTGTGTATGGTGGTATGGTAAACTATGGTAATTCCGTAATGTCGTCATGTAAAATGGATTCCTAACACGGGGTACCATATCAACTGTGTGATCATATATGCGAACCATATTGTTTCAAAAATGGGAAGTCTAAATGGCCCACATGTAGTTCAGATATTGATGGTTTTTGTAACGGTGGAGAACTACCTGAGATGGTTCGAGTCGGATGCATGACTTATTTCCAGGATCACAAATGGTATGATGAATTAGCTGATGGAAAGCTGAAAGAAGAAGCCTTGATACATAAGGCCAAATTTGAAGAATCATGGGGGATGCAACTCCTAGAGTGATGAAATTCTGCGCATGGTTGAAAAATAGTTTTGAGAACTTCCACGAACTAGATTATGATGTATTAGAAAAACTAGAAGAATGTTGGTGGAAAGTAAATACTCATGAACATGCCCCATTCACTCGTTGGGAAAATTACGGCTGAGGGCCATGTGCAAACACTAAAACATAAAAAACTTATGACCCTTATCTTGATATCAACCGTATATTTGGTAGGAATTATGGAACAAACAACGCCGGTGATACTCAAGATAGTCAGGAGCATAAGAAGAAACATAAAGGAAACAAGCATACATTGTCTTCTAAACCCACTCATGATCCATCAGTCTGTCATGTTAGAAGATTCGAGATGATAAAATACTCATTCGATGCTGATGATGAGTATGTTGCCATTAAAGAACACGAGCACTTCAACCATTCAAGAACCAACATTGATGCATGTCAAGCTTATCAAGAACTTTTTCGCATTCTGGATGAAGGATGGCTCATGACAAAGGCAAAAGAGGAATGAAGCGATGAAGGAAAACGTCTAACTTAAAGACTGGCTGAAAGAAAAGTGCTTACCAAGAGACAACTCGACCATTTTTAATTGTTTGATGTTTGTAAAATTTTAATTGTTTGTTGAGTCTGTCTTCCCAGATATTCCATCCGGCGTATCGAACCTCTATGGATACGTCGTATCGACCTGTCTGGACGTTATCAGTCCTTTAAATTCTGCATTTAAATTCCTGCAAACTTTAAAAAAATTTGTTTTTAGAGGGTGCAATACGGCGTATCCTTAGGTGTGGGATACGGCGTATTGACTACCTGTACAGTATATGTGTTTATTTTTTTGCATTGTAACCATTGTAAAACCGAGATAGGAATTACATGTTTTGTCTTCTAAACTTTTATGCAGGACCTTGCTATAAAGAAATCGACTAATTGGTGATGGTATACTCTGAAAAAGACATGTGTTGAACTCATATGGGCATTCTGACGCCTCTTCAACACACGTTTTCTCAAGAACTCAAATTGGAGAATCATCCCGCGCAAAATATCAGGGGAGTTCCTCGTTCTTATTCTATTTCCCATTTTCTTTAATTGTTTTATCTATATAATGAGGACGTTGTATAACTTAAGTAGGAGGATCGAGAATTAGAACGTCTACTTGTCCTTCTTTTTATAAATAATATGCTATATGCTTAAATTATACCAATATTTAAAAAAAAATTAGCATAACTTTTGTAAAAATTACTAGTTACATGACCTCGCGCACAATAACCCTTAATGTCAAATTGTAAGAATTAAGCCTATTCCATTTCCAAACGTTTACCAAAAATTCCATAAAAGTTATGAGTGTGTCGGTGATGTAGTAGAATTTAGAACTTGGCTTGATATATCACTCGAGACCACAATGATGAGTACTATGGACTTAGATGGAGTAACATGTTTAACTGGTAAATTTCTAAGAATACACCAAATAGCCTATATGTTGTGATATTAACTAACTACACTGGTTAGTTAACCCCCGTATAACCCTTTGCTTGCTCTCATTATAAGAGTAAAGATACCCCTAGAAAAACCTGTTGAGCCATTCTTGTCCTTTTACACCAAAATGTTTATTTCGTTACACCTATACACCTTAGCCTACCATGTAGATTAAAGCCTATTTAATCAAAGTTGCTAGTTGCTTTTGTGTAAAGTTTTGTAGTTCCTGTGTCAAAGTGAAATTTTCTATATCTGGTTAGGTCGAGAAATTGCACAATGCAATGGGAATGTAAAAGTATGTAGCTCGTGTATTTTGCTACTTTCGCAATTTTGTTTCGTGTCCAAAGATGAAGTGTTTAAAAAAAAATTACCCGGGTGAATTATGATGGTGAAGACGGTGAAATTACATCGAGATTCGTATTGTTTTGTTATTAAAAAAAGGAAAAATAGAAAATTGCATCAAAAAAGAGAAGGAAAGATTGATAGTCGGTTTGTTGATCTTAAACCGATAAATTACTTGGAGGATCGATTATTCGTTGATACGTTGTAAAAATCAACGATGTATAGTTTTATATAAAGTGGTTGATATCACCACTTGTTTTGTAAAAGTATGTATAAGTTGGGATGATTGGGAAATTGACCGTTATGGGAACGCCAACTTAGGTTGTCTTTGTCATTTCTATGACCGAGACGTTTGTATATATTTCTGAGTCTTTATCATGGAATGGTCGGGAAAGTTACTAGCAACTATATACCTTATTTGTTCAGGCTTAATCTATTTGTTTTGTGAATTTTATTTAACAAAAATTTACTTCCCTTTCCTAACAACTAACCTTAGGTTTTACTCGAACAAGGATGTAATCGAGTCATGCATGTCTATTTCGTCGTTACGGCCATGTATGCGTAATTCAACAGCCTTGTTGGTTTATTACTTTTGGTGAAAGTTAGAAGATTCATAACCTATATCATTCTTCGTCCTAAACCTTGGTTAAACTCGAATGAGGATGTGATCGAATTATACATGTCTATTCTGTCGTTACAGTCATGTATGTATGATTCAGCTGCCTTTTTGGTGAAAGATTGTTAGAATAATCAAAACATTAAGCCTATTAACCCAATTTAATTTTTGACTTGTTACTCCTTAGCTCTAGTGGTGGAGATGTGTATCCTGGCCAAGCATATGATAGAAAGCTAATCACGACCGAGCAATTGAGCGTACCAATTAAATGTTGCACCCTAGATTAGTTGAGTGATCTAAGTGTTTTCATTTCCCATATTTCGTGAGGTACTTGGTTTTGTACAGGTGATTAAACATAATAAATGCTTAAAGGAAAAATCCTTAACTTCGGTTGGGATACATTTTCAATAAATTTCTAGAGTCTACTTGAGGACAAGTAGGATTCAAGTGGGAGGATATTTGATGACATCAAATAACGTTACTTTTATACCATCATTCATCCCAAATAAACTACCCACTTTTATATAATTATTGCAAGAATTGTTACTTAATTGTTTAAAGTTGTTAATTGCAGTAATTATGAAGAACATTGTGAAGGCAAGATAAAAGGCGCACATTTTGGAGCTTAAAACAAAGATATTTGAAGATACTTATTTCTGACTTAATACGCCGTATCCAGCAAAGAAGATACGGCGTATCAGCATCTGAACTTCACAAGAAAATACGTACGTTCAATTCCCAATACGGTGTATTCCTCTAAATACATACGTCGTATCCAGCTGGTCAAACAATCAAAGATCCTGCATTAAATGTAATTGAGGAAAGATATTATTGATTGATTGTGAACGTAGCGCGCACTCTAAGGGATTCACCCCTATACGCCGTATTGACCTCACTCAATATGACGTATCCACTCAATTTCAGAGGCTATAAATAAAAGACTCAAAAACAAGTTTTCAGTGTGCAAAATCATATTCTCTATACCATAAACATAAAAGTCAATTTTCTGAAGAGACGAAGAGCAGTCAAGGTCAAGCATCAAACCTAATTCCATAGAATACACCGTGTAATTCCTATACTCTTGCAATCATTCAATTTTTGGTATCGTTCGTTAACTCGGTTAGTTTACATTGGTTGTTTGATTATACTTGTATTATTACAATGGTTATGGGCTAATACCCTCGGGTATTAGCCATCTTAATAAAGATTTAATGTTTGGTTTGTTTAAATCTTGATTTCTTAATTTATCGTTGATTGTTTAATTATGTTTATCACCTCATACTTGTCTATGTGCTTGAATATGCGACCTATCATTCAATTGGGTCTAGTGAGACTTACCAAGTGATCTAGATACTAGGATAGCTCTCCATATCGTGTTTTATATATCTGGACCAATAGGATCACAAATAATGTCCTATCTTTACCTTTAGATTAGTGATCTTAGTTGGACTGGCAGGTGACCCTTCGACCCAACGAGTACGTTCTTAATCAATCGGTAAAGACTTGGACAGTGAACTACCAGTATATAAAATACCGTCAAGCAGTAAGTGGGTAAAGCCCCGATGGGCTAGGGTTTCACAAGATCACCATTGCTTTAATCCCTAAGATAGATTATAATTAAACTAAAGGATGCTTTATGCGGATACGTTAATTATGACAGGATTCAACGTGTCTAGGTCTTAGGATGATGTCCCGCCTAAGTCTTAAGAATGATATGCCGCCTCGAGATAAACAGTCATTGCACTAAACAAACAAAACAACATTTAATTTGATTTAATTTCACTAATACAGTTTTCTATCATTTGGCTTGTACCGCTCTTTTATCTTCTGATTTTCTTCTTGCATGATTATTGTGTATTGAATTGATTTTAGTCACCATAAAACTTGTGCCAGTCTCTTAGTCTGAAACCCCCTCTCTTTATCTTTAGAACTAGGTTTAGCATAGGTTTAACATTAATTAGAAATAACCTAGAATTAACTAGACTAATTAATAAGAATAAAATACTGATAGAATATAAGGTTAACATTCTTGATCTTAGTGTTTGACACCCTACTTACCAATGAAACTACATCTGATCGGGTACACTGCCTGTTAAAGTGTTGTTTTAGGATAAGTCGGCTAAATATAAATTTAAAACTTGCAAATCAATAAATATAACCTACACAACAACAAATCAAACACAGATAAAACCTATCAAGTAAGTTTTGCCATCAGGATTCATAGTCACTCCCAACTTTACAGTAGACCCAGGATTGGAATCTAAAATTACTTTCCCATAAGATCTCAACATAGCATAATGTTCACCAAATATCTTTTCATACTCTGTCAATGCATACTTCTTAGCATTTGTACACTAATTGAGACTGACCTTACACTTATACTTTTTCATCACTAAATCAGCTATATCATACAACCTGATATCTGGGTTAACCCTAATCTTTTCACCAAATACTTTTGCAATCCACTTATAGTTGACCAATGAACCAAAGTTGAAATTCCTAACACATGTATGTTCATCTTCTAAGGATATGCATTGAAAAGTTTTTTCATCAGTCATCCACCTAGCATAACATCTCCAAGGACATGTAGGCAAGTCATCACTACTAGCACTAGGGTACTTGATCTGCTTTCTTTGTTTACCTTTCTCGGGATCAGACAACCTAGCTGGTCTTTGTCTACACTTTGCTACCACCCTAACATCTCCTCTCCTTTCATACCACAAAGAGAAACCATTTGCCAAAGCATAATAGGTTAGGCACTCTTTGAACAGGGAAACACTTACATACTTTTCACCAACATGCAATTGAAACATAAATATGTGTTAATATACATCATTTGTACACTAAAAAAATAAACAAACATTAAACTTCATATGCTTTTACCTTTGGTTTCCTTAGTCTCCAATGTGTTGTTTCATCATACATTGGATACCTCTCCACATGTTTTTCAACAGAAATGAAAGGATCTTCAGTGATTCCATCCTTATTAGCAGTGTTAAGACTTTTCAAAAGCTGATTCATATAAATATCATGTTCCTCAAAAGTCTCACCTCTAACATTATCCGCAAGCATATTATTTTCATTAGTTGGCTCACTTATTTCTTAAACTGGGTTATCTTTTAATTTAGCATTTGCCTCTCTATTAGCTTTAATCATGATTCTAAGTTAAATCAATTCTTCTTCACCAGGACTAAGATAGTCAACTGACTTATCTGACTGATAGTCACTATCATCATCACTGTCATACTCAGTCTCATATGTCATAAGCAAATCTTGAACCTACAATTATTTAGCTGGGGAGCTTTTCACATACAGTGAAGTACCATTGGCACACAAACCCTTTGGTGATTACATTGAGTTATTACAAGCATACTTTGCATTTGTAATCCAATCAATCTAAAGAGGTTTAATGCTTTTGCTCCCATGTAAGATCTAAGAGTGATAAAGGGTTTTTAAATCTTTGCCAAGTGTATCCTTTCTGACGCAGAATAAAAACATGCTATAAACCCTAACTTTGGTTTAAGTCGAATCACAAAAGGATAAAAGACTAAAAGTCATGAATTTTTATTAATTATTGAATGATTACACAATAAACCCAGGAAAACTAAACTTGGGGAAAAAGATAACCAGAATTTTTTAGAATAAACAAAATATAGAAGTCAATAAACAAAATATAAAAACAAATAAAAAGTAGAAACACTAGTAGGGTTACTTGTGAAGGCCCAACCCAAACCCAAGTAACCTCAGTATGTGTAGGAGTAAGGTTACTTATGTTTAGCAGTAACATTACTCTTAGTAGTACCCTTACTCTTGTCACGCTCTAGGTGATCCATATATTCCTCTGCTTGCTCTTGAATCATGTCCTCATCATTTCCCTCTCTTTAGAAGAACTCGTGCTCGAGTGCTTGCCCTCAGACTAAAATTCATATATATTTGACACATTGAACGTTTTTGAAATACTCATAGTATTTGGAAAGTCAACCACATAAGCATTATCATGAATATTTCAAAGTATTTTGTACGGACCATGTTTTTTTGATAGTAATTCCATAATTAATAATTCCAGGATCGTATCATTACTCCGCCCCACAAAAACACCTTATCCTCAAGGTGTTCCTTTAATATCTTGAGCCACGTGATACCGGGATCCCATGTTCTTCTTTGCCCACATAACATTTCTTTTTTCAAACAAACATTCGTACAAATCTGCCCAAATTCATCTTGTAAGGGTTTAATTACCGCCGGTATTGCATTCTTCATGAAAACTTCAACGTCTTTAACAACTAAAGCATAAAAAAACTCCTGTCTCCTTTCTTTCAGCTTGAAACTCCTTTGGTGAAGCCACCAAAGTTACCAAAGTCTTGTTCTCTAATTTCGTCTTAGGAGAAACGACACCTAAAGATAACATAGCGATAGTTTTTTTTGCCCCATTTAAACAAAAACAAATTCTTATTTGATTTACCTTGGTGTGTAGCGTCCATATCATGATGGTCTTCCTAATAATACATGACATGCCTTCATATCAACGACATCACAAGTAACCAACTCATTGTAATGCTTCCCAATAGCAAGAGGAACCTTACAAATCTTGATCACCTTAAGTGTCGGAACCTTCTTGATCTACCCAATCTGATAAGGACTATGATAGGGTTCGATGGGAAGCTTAAAAGCTTTAACCAAAGCCTTAGACACTAAATTTTCGCAACTCCCTCCATTAATGATAATAGAACAAATCTTTTCCTTAACCAAGCATTTAGCTTGAGATTTTATTTCTTTGCGAAGAGTCAGTAACCTTAGGCGAACACAAAGTTCGTTGAATATATGTAACTTGTTCCGCCTCTCCGTCCAAAGGCTCGACATACTCTAACTCATCTTCTTCTTGAAATGCATCCGCCACTTTATTATATTTTAAACATGACCAATGTCTTAGGTAAAGACCAATCCCAAACCGCATTGTCCTTGGTTTTGTCAACATGAATCCCCCTCACTTAGAAATAACTCGCCCTCGAGTTCTCAATATCAAGGGCTTCATCAACCTTGAACACCTTCTCACGACGAACCCTATCTTTAATAAATTTGCTCTTCACATCCACTTGAAAACCTTCATATTTTTTAACATGCCTACCATACTCCCAACGATTAATCCATGACCTAAAACATCGGGTTGTGTGCTCCTTATCAACGACCACCAAGTTTTTAATTGTAATAAAAGTAGCTTCTTTGTTTACCATTGAAAACTTAATTTGATTTTTTATAATCATCCTTAAAATTAACCCATAATCTAAATCAAGAACGTTTAAATCATGAACACATTTGAAATCCGTTTTTAGCTCATAATTAAAACCTTTCACGTCTTCATCATCATTAAAACCCATAATTTCTTCACAAGTCTTCAAAGTACCAACTTTATTCGTTTTTCCAAATGATAAAGTTGAAATTTTATCATCAAGTTTTTTATAACTTTGAAGGTCTTAGATTTTCTCAATATGTTCGTCAACAACCTCGGCCTTCACAATCTTTTCTTCAACTTTAACCTTGGGTTTTGGTACTTGTAGTGTTACTTTTGGTGGAACCATAGCAATTATTCTTCCTTCCCATGAAAAAATGTATAGATTTCGTTTAACATCATACTTGCCATTAACCTCACATTGCCAAGGTCTTCTCAATAATATATTGCACTCATCAATATCATCCACAATACAAGGTACTTCTACTTTATAAGACTTTCCTATGGTCACGGAAACCCTACAAACTTGGTAACCTTTAATAGGACAAATCTCCATTGGTAACTTTAGAAAATCTACCAATTTTCTTGGAACCAAATTATTTATGCTACAACCATCAATAATTAAAGAACATACCGAATTGTTAATTAGAATTTTTGAACAAAAAATATTCGTTTAGGTACTTTATCCTCCTTTTCATCCTCTCATTCTTCAATTCTTCCATTGTTGAACGAGGATTTGTTGCTTGCACAATTGCATACAAAATCACCTATGGTTGGATGAAGTCTTCGACCTTCGTGTTTGCTACCCTCACGATTCTTATGGATTAATGCCCCACCTACGATCAGGAAACGTAGTTATTGTAGGATGGTGTAACATGTTAGATATTGTATGGTGTTAGGATGTGTGATAATCCTGGATATCTTACTAGAATCGTGTTGAGTTCACTTTCCGTATAAAGTATTTCGACCCTATAGATGCTTGGGTTACATGTGTTTCTGTATGTATATACAGGAAAATGGTGACAGTTTCAGGTAGTTAGAGTTCGTTAAGATAGTATTATATAACCTACTGTCATAGACTTTACGGCGTAACATTATCTGTTACGGCGTAATGTCCATACACATTTCAATTATTACGGTGTAATCCAACAAGTCTTTGATTTTGTCAGTCTGTTACGACGTAACCTAGTCGCATAGGTTACGGCGTAATCAACCTCAAAGTTTTGTCCATTACCCCACAGGATATTTTGGCGTAAACATATAGTTTACGGCGTAAACCTTGCATTTCCTGTCTTGGTAGATTTCACATTAGCTCAATTAGTGTGCACTCCACACTTCCCTAACTCGTATCCGAGCCGAACATGAAATCTCATTGGTCTCTAGTAAATCGTCATTACCTAAATGGCTATCAATGACACTAAAATCACTAACAAATCCCCCCTATTTTAGTGTAATTTTTTATTTACTAAAACATATATAAAGATATATGCTATTATGTGTTACCCATAAAGAATCCAGCCTAAAACACGCGATCCAGAGGTCGGGGAGGATAAAAAAATAAGTAGCCATATTATTAGATGTAGAGAGAGAAAGGGAAGATATGTGTATTTCTAGAGAGAGAAAGAGAAACACGCATATACTTATGAGATAAAAATGTTATCCTCACCCATTCATGGAAGTATGGAGGGGGTATTTATAGCCCTTGATAAGCACTACTATCCTAACTTGACATTTCTAGTCCTTGCGTATCCGACTATAAGTAAACTAGTGTAATTCTGTATTAGCCGACAAATTTTAAGGCTAACAATCTTTCCCTAATATGTGGGCATACGAAATTACTTACAATGTTCCCAACCTAACATCACTTGCAGGTCTGAACACATACCACCCCCCACCCTTGAGAAGATAAATACATGTGTTCCAATATCTAGCTATGAGCTTTCCATATTGAATTCAGCTTCTAACGTTGTATTAGAAGGGAATTAGGTATCTCATAGGTAGTAGACTTAAATGGACTTAAACATCCCTATCACTGACTTATTCACTAAGTCCCTACCTAGACGCTTCATCAAGTGGTCTGTTAAATTCTGTTGTGACCGAACAAACACAATAGAAATCACACCGTTCATGATTAACTTCCTAATCATACTATGTCTAACACCTAAGTGTCTATACTTGCCATTAAACATTTGACTATATGCTTTAGCCAACGTGGCAGCACTATCATAAAGGATAGAAATCGGTGCTATTGGATCGGCCAAATTAAAATCTCATGTATCAAGTTTCTTAGCCATTCTACTTCATTACCAGCTGCAGTCAATGCTACAAACTCAGATTCCATAGTAGAACCAATGATACATGTTTGCTTCTTGGAAGCCCATGAAATGACACATCCGCCAAGTAGGAACACTCATCCACTAGTAGAAAGTGAATCTTTAACATGATTTATCCAGCTAGCATCTGAATAACCTTTTAACACCGAAGGATATCCAACATATGATAAACCATAATTCATAGTACCCTTTAAGTACTTGAATACCCTTATTATTGCTTGCCAATGTTATCTACTAGGATTACTAGTAAACCTGCTCAATCTACCAACTGCATAAACAATATCAGGTCTAGTGCTAGTCATGGCATACATCAAGCAGCCAATAGCTCTTGAATATTCAAGCTGATCCACAGGTTTACCTGTATTTGGCCTAAGCTTTTCTACCGGATCCATAGGAGTACTCACTGGAGAACAAATTCACGATTAAACTTCTTGAGTATTTTTAACAATGTAATGAGATTGTGTAATACAATCCCTTTAATTTTTACATTTTATCTTAATACCAAGAATAACGTTTGCTTCTCTCATATATTTCATAGAAAACCTTGATAACAAAAACTTCTTAGTTTTATCAACTTGATTTTGATCGGTGCCAAAAATCAACATGTCATCAACATATAGACAAATTATAACACCTTTTACCGGAGTCATAAAAATTGCTATATATACACTTGTCAGACTGGTTTAGAAGAAAACCACTAGACAACACAACCTCGTCAAACTTTTGATGCCACTGTTTAGGTGCTTATTTTAGCCCATACAATAACTTAACCAGCTTATACACCTTATGCTCATTACCTGACATAACAAACCTTCCAGTTGCTTTATATACACTTCTTCATCCAAATCACCATTTAAAAATGTTATTTTGACATCCATTTTATGGATCACTAGATTGTGTATAGCTGCTAAAGCTAACAACAATCTAATTATTGTGATACGAGCAGCTGGTGCGTAGGTATCGAAGTAATCGATCCCTTCCTTTTGTCTAAAACTTGGATTACCAATCGAGCCTTGAACTTGTCAATTGTTCCATCGACTTTCATCTTCCTTTTGAAGATCCATTTGCAACCTAATGTTGATTGCACACTGGCTGTAGGTAAATCATTCGTAAAACTCATGTATTATTTCCATAATAGAACATCTCACCATCATCAATTTTTTTTTCGAGAAAGATCATCACGAGACAGCATAGCTGTATTATAGGTTCTAGGATCTTCACATATTTTAATAGCAGTAAGATATTCTGATCCAACTTGATCTCTTGATCCCTTAACTAAATATAGCTGAAAATCATAACCATATGATTTAGCTTTCCTAGCTCTTTACCTCCACGAGGTCCAGGAGTCTCACTTGGTACATCATCAAAATGATCATCCCTTTTAGATTCTTCCAAATTTAGTATAATTTCTTTTGGTCTAGGTATTGAAAGAAATGATTATCATCAAATATTGCATCTCTTGATTCTATAATTGAGTTTATAGAAACAGAGTCATTAGGTTCAATGACATAAAACCTATATGCTTTAGAATGCTTAGCTGATGTGTCATTGTGTAGTGTATATTTTATTGATTCAAGTTTTAAATTTATATTTTGCCGACTAAACCAAAAATAACACTTTAACGGGTAGTGTACCCGATCGGTAGTAGTTTCGTGGTAAGTAGGGTGTCGAACACTTGAAGCGAGGTTAAATCTATCAATTTAATTAATATCTTGGTTATCTAATCTATGTTAATTCTACTTTATTCTAAACCTATGTCAGTCCTAGTTCCTAATTCTAACGGGAAAATGGGGTTTTCATCCTGATAGACTGACATGGTTTGGTTGGTGACTACAATCAATTCAAGATATTTTTACCCATGCCAGCTAATTATCAAAAGATAAAAGTGCGGTCGAGCCAAATATAAGAAAACTGTATTAAGCATTATTAATCTGATTAGAAAGTTGGTTTGTTTATTAAGTGCAATGATTTCTTCTCGCGATGTGGCATATCATTCTTAAGACTTAGGCGTTACATCATCAAATTAAGAAATTTTAAATATTGCTTTAAAACATAAAAACGTGGCTATTGCCAAAATACTACAACGTTTAGTGTCCCGGTTCGCTACCGGTGACGATTCTTAGATAATAACGAAATAACTTCCCGGTTAAACGGTAAAGCCAAACGAAACATTTAAAAATTCAAAATTCTACAAGGAAACGGCTAATTTACTGAACGGAAATTCTCGGGTTGTCACAATCAAGGTTGTATTGCTGTTATTGATGTGTGGATCACATTATGGAAGAATGAATATTATGGTTTCCATAAACCCTAAAAACAAGGTACGAATTTTGACTGGCTGGATTCACACCGTAAATATATATAATATATAACAAAATATAAAATATATATCTAAGTGTAAAAACCAGCAATCAATGAAACCGAGAAGTAGTATAGAGCTTTCCCGGGTCGTTTATCCCCAACGAGGCTGGAATGGTAAATCGATACGATCGAAGATTTGAGTTTGAAGGAAGGAATTGGTTTGGGAAGTTGAAAAAGTCAAATTAGATAATAACGGACTAAAACGTTTAAGAAAAACCTAGAAATTACGAAATTAAACTAGAAAACGAGAGCCCGAATCCCGAACAAAAGGGGGAAAACCTAAAATCTTTAAAAATAAGCCTACGAAGAAATTTTCGCTTCTAAACTACTCTATGGACCAAATAACGAAGAATGAAAAAGACTAGACCGAAAACGGAGTTCGTTTGACCCAAAAACGAGTCAAAACAAAATCCCGTACCCGGACCCGTTCTTTAAAAGATGAAAAGTTGTAATTATGACCCTCACGAATAATTTTTATATTTTTCCTACTAACTAGATGGTAAAGTAGAAAATTTTCTAAAAAAAGCAAAATATTTTTTTTGATAATTTTTGTATTTTTTTATGAATTTATACAGAACTTTTAAACTAAATTTAATTATAAAAAATAGTAAATGATTACATAAATTCTGAAAAATTTTCTAAAAATACTTTACAAAATTAACCAAAACTTTGAAATTTACCATAACACACACAGCTTATGCAATAAGCTCCGAAAATAAGCTAAACAGCTTATTAGCCTATTTGGGCAAAACCCCCTTAAATATATTTGCCCTTGAGTCTTTAACGAAAAAGACCCAAGGGCGCAGTGGTTAAGTGTGTGTGAGTTAAAGGGGATGTACCGCTTGGTCCCGGGTTCGAGTCTTGCTCACCCGGACCAAGTGTCTTCCCCTTTTATTTTATTTTTTAAAACTCTAGGGTAGAAATGGTAAGAAATGAAACTAAAAGGTATGGGGCAATATATCTAGTATTTACACTTCTATTTGAATTTAGTTAACTTGAACTATCAACTATATACAAAATAAACCCTACGATTTCAGCTTATTTTTGACTTATTAAAAAATGATTTTCAGCTAAAACTTAAAACTACAAACTTATTAAGGGGCTTATACTACACAACTTTAACAAATGCACTTTTCACTTTTATCAAAAGAATAAGCTTAAAGTTGACAGCAAGCTAAAATGGCTTAAAGGCAAATTTTTTAGTCTTATTGGTTCGATATAAGCTATAGCTATTGTACTAAAATAAGCATAAGGGGCTGTAAAACTTACTAAAGAATGCTATAATTAATTATATAAGGATATGGGATAGCTAACTATACTTTGCTGTGGGTATGGGCTTAAGTGATGAATACTGATTTAAGGCCTATTAGCTAAAAATTTTACTAAGAATCACTTGGGGCAAATAGCTGAAATAGGATTATAATTAAAGCTTGACTAAATATTTATACCTTATACTTAAAATTGCGATGAGGTTGACAATTGGTGCTGTGAAATATGATCAATAAGTAAAATCTAAATTCAAACAATTCCTCTGCCTATGGAATGCAAAAAAGCATAAGGCAAGTTTTGGCTTAGGTAATAAGCCACAAATAGCTCTTAAAGGTCTGAAACTTTGAGGGCTTATAATAAGGGGACTATGAGCTTTCAAAATAAGCCAAAGGCTTGGCTTAGAACTCACAAGACAGAGAAACAAAGGGCCTAAAATCTCCCTTTGCCCGGGGAGATTTAAGCTCTAGCGGGTGTAGCTTATGTGGACAGCTTGCTTTAGATGGACAAATAAGCTCATATATCTCAATTTTATATAGTAAGGCTCTTTCAGATGGTGGTTGATAGCAAAGGGGCTTGTGCACTATTTCACTTCGAATTAATCAATGTTTATTGTTTTGTTTTGTTAGCTTGAAAAGGTGTTTTGGGTTTATTAAATTACGGGGTACCATGGATTACTTGGTGTGTTGTGACTTATAAGTCAAGGAACAAATGGGTTCTTGACAGCCGTTGTGTTTAGACACAACTAAACACACTCTTTTGAACTTTAAACTTAAATCTCAAGGCTTAATCATATAAGCACTTGTCGGGTTTCTAAAAAAACCTACAGTGTGATGTAAATGGTTTTAACAAACTTTAAGAAATGATTTTAAATCTAAGAACTTTCTAATTAAACATCTTAAATTACTTAAAAACTTAAGTAATGTTAACCCAATTACCCTAAACCCATGCAAACACTAATTTGACCTTTTTTACGGCTTATGCCAAACACCCTTTATCTCAAAACTGTCCTAACCAAAACACAAAAATGGGGGAGTTTATAACCTACTTTTAAAACTAAAAACTTGAAACTTTTTTATCCACTTCGACTTATTTTGACCTATTTAAAACTATTTTAAATACTAAAAATCTAGTTATTAAGAAAAATAAGCTAGTTTCTCTACTCGTTATTACTTCACTTATGAACTGTTTTGAAAAGATAAGTAGTGAATTTACACACATTCATGCAATGGAGAACCTAAACAGCCAATTGACGGTCCTAAACTAATGTATTTGCAAACGATAAGAAGTGAAATAAGCTTATGCCTTAAGCTAAAGATAAGCTAAGTGAAACTTGATGAATTGAAACTTCAGATTGTTGTTGCCCTCAGAACCAAGGCCATTCTTTCTGAGTGAGTGGCCTAAATAGCCTGTCTATTGGCTCTTAGCCTCGTAATCCTGAGCTAAAAAGCTCAATAAGCTTTGGTGCGTTTACTCCATAATAGCTCAAAGTTATTTCATGTAAATTTATCAATTAAATTCATGGTAAACAGTATTTTAAGGGATTTTTTCTTGATTTTAAACTTGAAGTAGAGTTATTAACAAGATTAAGCTCTCATTGAGGGATGAGAGATTTATTGAGTAACAAAGAGCTTAATTTTTCATTAAATTCTGAAAATTACAAATGCCATACGAGAGGTTAACGTATAAATACTTTAAATCTACAATAACTTATGACATATAAAAACTTTACTTATAAACTGAATACTTAATAATCTATATACTGAATGATATTTGCCACAATGGTTAACAAGGCTTTTTTAGCCGAAAATCTATCACTAGTCTTTTTTCTTCTCTTTCCTTCTTGTGTGTTGTTTGTAGACTACCAAAACAGTGTGTTTGTTTTGTGAGAGCTTTCAAAGCTCTATTCTTTGGCCTTCAATCTTTAATATCAATCTGTAGCCGTCCGGAAAAAAATAGGGTCTTTGGGGCGTGGTGTTTGCCAAGTTGGCCATTGGTTGCTGGAGAAGGTGGTGGAGGAGGGGGAATGATTATCCATGGCGGGTGGTGAAGGTCATGGGGTAAATGTGGTTAAAACCCGTGAGTTCGTTTGGGAGGGAAAACGAGCAGGGAAATAGGTGTTATGGGTTATAACAGAGTGTGTGTTTGAGAGTTTGGCAAGAATAGTCCCTCTAGGTTACTTGTTAGTTTGCACACATGGTCCTTGTGGTTATATAACTTTGGGGACTTGGCAAAACAAGTCCCCAAGAGTTATATAACTCCTTGCACATTTGTCTTGGAGCTTTTTGTTACAAGTTAGGAGGGTTGGCATTTTGCCCCCCCCCCACTTGTTACTTTAGCAAATTGAAATAACACCCTTGTCTTCCTTTTCCTCTTTTCTTCTTTATATATAAGTTTAGGGATTGACAATTTCAGTCATAAAACTTTATATTTTTTGATTGGCCCCGGAGGTGACTTGGTTGACTTTGATTTGACCTGTTGACTTTTCTTTGACTTTTGACGTTGGATTGACTTTCCGGCTTTGATTTGGCTTTGTCTTTCAAGTCTTTTCCATCCGAGCCGGTTTTGTCGTTTTGGCTTTGTTTTCGTCCTTTTCTTAGTATCGTTCATGCCACATTCAATTAGCAAAACAAGCTTTTATTGAGCATTTTAAGTCGTGTTTGGTTATTTTAGCTCATGTTTTAAGGTAAAAGGTTGTGTGATTAAGTTCTTACCTAATTCTCCCATACTAAGGTATTGCCGCGTCCTCACGCAATGCTATGATGTAAGCTTTTTGAAAACTATGAAGCTCAATCTCCCTCGACTAATAACTTTGAAACGTGCAAAGTGTTCGTCAGGTAACTTAAAGATTCAAATAGCTTCGACAAGTCGCCCCCCGTTTTCACCAACCCCTTTTTATTTTTACACTAAATCTTTCCTAATATTTTTGGATTTTTTTTTTCGATATACCTGGTTTGACTTCCTTTATTACATTAACTTGGGATCATAGTAATGAGAAACGAACATAGAAGAATCTACGGATGTCTGTCGGTTAAATTCATCGTAAATGGATTTTTCTAACTAGTTCCAAACCAAGCAAATAAACAGATCATTTGTCAATATAAGTCTAAATGCTAAGACCTACATACTTTTGACTTGTGAACTTTTAACTCCCAAACTTGAATATATGGGGATTTTAATATGTGTACTTATTTCAATCATACATTGATCAACTGATTGGCTTAGTTCGTGATTCAGATGTATCATGACTCAAAGCAACAACGTATTCAGGACCGTGTAACTTGTAGTTTAAAGAAAACGAGATTTATATGTGAACTTGCAAACATTTTCATCATTATATATTTAGTTCTTTAGCTTGTGTATTGCGTTGCTTAGTGCGACAACTACCTAGGCCACGCTCCCTCGATTGGATATCTCAAACCAAACGACCGATGTTCTTAGTATGAAAACCCACCCTCATTGCTAGTGTAGTGGGAAATTCACATCAACATTCTTCTTCCTATAATGGCTCAAGGTTTAAGTGTCTTAGTTTGAACCATACCTTAGATTCTTGCTTCCTGGTGAGATATCACAACACACCAAATCCCTAAGGAGTAAAGTTGTCTTAGTTTGAAACCCCCACTTCGTGCGTTAGCGGAGTGGGATATCACGACAATATTTTTAATTGTTCTTATAATCAAATGTATGCTTCATTGCAAATTTCATTATTCATGCATTTGGCGCAGGCCTACTTATGCATGCTTCTTTGCATTTTTACCTTTCGAATTTATTAAGAACAGAAAAATTCGTGTAAAGAATCAAGTTACATATTTTGAAGTTTTTTCTAAAAACATTGATGAACTTAGTAAAACTGATGGAGCACGTATGAATAGGTGATTTAGAAGATAATGGGAGAAAAAGAACACAAGATTACTTCATATAAGTTTTTGTTCACGCACATAAACTTATATTTTACTCTATCACTTTTGTTCTTCACCTTATTAAATTTCGAACGCAAGCGAATTAGGTGATTGCTTAGCCTAACCAGGGGTGTATGTGGAGGATTAGCTAGGCACAACACGCCCGATCGAGGCAAATATTATTCTCATTTACCCATCCAGGAAAAATGTCAAAATAACTGTGACAAAACACTTATTTTATTTGAAAACTTTTTGAAATTTTTTCTTCATTTTTATTTTTTTTTATTATTTGTTTGGTGGTAAAACGGGATTACGTGATAACAACGACTGCAGGCAAAAATCAAATCGAAGATCCCCCCCCCCATACTAGAAACTAAACATCGACCTCGATGTCTTCCAAAGGTACCTACGTAAAATCTAAGGCGTTTATGAAGTGTGCCAAAAGATAAAACGTTAGTCGATTAGATTTGGATACTGAATTCCCAAAATGAAGCTGAGGATGCGAAGCTCGAGTTAAAAATGACAGAATCGAGAAGGGGCCTTTCCATAATCCGGAATACCTGGAAAATTAAAACTACAAGACAGGAAGGCAGAAGCAAATCTCATCACTAAAACACTCAGAATCACAAAGAACACAAGACTTATTTATTACTACTACTAAGCTAGGATAAGCATGGGGTGCCTCCCACGAAGCGCTTGTTTAGGGTCCCGACGCTGACCGTCACAGATTTTTTGGTCCATGGGGAAACGTTTTGGAGTTCCGGGATCAAACCTCGGTGGTTTGTCCCCTCCATTAGTAGTGTTTTAGACGATGAACCATTCACTTTAAAGTTGGGCCGGAGTTTTGAGATAACTCGACAGTGCCATAAGGAAAAACTTGGACAATGGTGAATGGTCCAGACCAACGGGATTTCAATTTGCTCGAGAAAATCTTCAGTCTAGAGTTGAAGAGGAGACTCGATCACAACGTTGAAAAAGAGGATTGTGGATCTTAGCATCGTGTATCTTCTTGGTCTTCTCTTTTTAGATTAATAGAATTTCGTTGGCTGATCACGAAGTTCTGTATTAATTTAGTTGAACTTTATTGTGATCACCCGCAGTTGAATATCAAAATTTCGTATGCTTGAGAGCCCTGATGGTGTATGCTCTAACTCGATCGGAAGATGACATCTTTCCACTACACAAGCTTTTAGGGAAGTGCACGATGGGTGTTTTTAAGCTGTGCGGAAGGCCATAAAGCCATGCATTTATCTTGTTCGACCAGGAGGCAACGATTTTCTCCCACGGTTCTCTCAAGATTGAGCTTTAAACCACGATTGACACTTACTTGCCCACTTGTTTGTGGGTGATACGCGGTGGAGAGACGATGAGTGACTCCGTACTTAAGCATGACTTTTGTAAATTGGTCATTGCAAAAGTGAGTTCCGCGATCACTTATGATAGCTCGGGGTGCACCAAATCGAGAAAATAGAGTTTTCAAAAATTTGCAAACAACTCCGGGCATCTTTGGTGGGGGAGCGCCTTTACTTCAACTTTTGAAAAATAGTCAACGGCCACGAGGTATGTAATTGTTCCCTCTTGAGCCGGGAATATGG
This sequence comes from Tanacetum coccineum, assembly GCA_026074375.1. Classification (NCBI taxonomy): domain Eukaryota; kingdom Viridiplantae; phylum Streptophyta; class Magnoliopsida; order Asterales; family Asteraceae; genus Tanacetum; species Tanacetum coccineum. Next base: position 12,451 of record BQNB010031532.1, on the reverse strand, counting down.
CCCCCATAAAATTCAATGCCCCAGATGTCAAGATTTCGCAAAAACTTTGGATGTGACAGTGTTTTGTGGCAATCTCATCCTCGTTGCGTAAATTTTTTCCTTGACGTTGACAAATGTCACAACGGGTGACAAAGTCATGGGCATCCTTGTAGATGGTGGGCCAATAGAATCCTGAATCGAAAGATTTTTCTGCTGTGTAATTGGCACATAGTGTCCCCCCAATTAGGTACACTGTTGGCACGCTTTGAGAAAGTCTATAAGCTTCATGCCCAGAAACACAAAGTTTTATCACTGTTGCATAGTTTTTTCAACAGAAAAGGGATCATACCAGAATTAATGTTGACTCCTGGAAGAATTATTTTTTTGTTGTGATGCTCATTCCCTTGATAACAAATTTCCCCGCATGGTAATTTGCAAATCGGCAAACATGGGGTACTTTGATCTTGAAGAGCAATAGAACCCAAGAGTTTCAAGTGGAAATGCTTCATTGATTTCTTTGTTATGGTTTGTTTGATGCGGATTATCAAGTCAGGACAGTGATCGGCTGCGAGATTCTCAGCTCCTTTTTTTCTCGAACATCAATGTCCAATTCTTGGAGCAATAAGATCCACCGATGAGTCTTGCCTTAGCATCCTTTCTTGGCAAAGAGATATTGATTTGCAGATGGTCAGTATAACTATGCTTTTGGACATGGGACCAATCTATGAACGAAATTTCTCAATAGGCATACACTACAGCACGTAATTCCTTTTCGGTAGTAGTGTAGTGAGTTTGAGCCTCGTTCATAGTCTTGCTGGCTTAGTGTATAGGTTGAAAATGCTTTTTTTCTTTCGCCGATGGACTGTCCAATTGCGAAGTCGCTTGATCGAGCAAATCAGTTCAAAAGGCAAGTCCCAGTCAACCGGGAGAAATTAACGATCGCAGAGCCTCAGTCAGTTTTCTTGTGAGTGTATTAATGGAATCGATACATCTTCAGTAAAAGACAAATGGAGTCTCTTTTTCAAGCAATTAAGTCTAGGAGGGCAATTTTTGAGAAGTCCTGAGGGTAATGAATTCGTCGGTAAAAAACCGGCGTGCAGGAAAACTACGGACACCTTTGACAGAAAGTCGGATGAGGGGGTTTAGCTATTACTTCGACTTTGCTCTATCAACCTCAAGTCCCCGATTCAGGAAATTTTATGTCCGAGAACAATGCCTTCCTTTACCATGGAATTGGCTCTTTTACCTGTTTAAAGACAAACTTGGTGTCTTCACACCGCTTCAGCATCTTTTCCAAATGGGTTAGGCACGTGGAGAAAGAGTCCCCAAAGACCGAAAAGTCATCCATAAAATACTTCCATCGTTTTTTCAATCATATCGTGGAAGATTTGCCCATTCATACATATTTGGAATGTAGCCGGGATTGCATAGCCCAAAAAGGCATGCGGACGATGAAGCAAAAGTTCCATATGGGATGTGAATGTTGTCTTTTCTTGATATTTTGGGTCAATTGGGATCTGAAAGTAACCGATGAGCATCGAGGAAATACAGTAGTATTCGCTTTTCCTGCTAGTCTTTCAAATTTGGTCATGAATGGTAATGGAAGTGGTCTTTCAGGGTGGCTCGTTAAGTCTCTGTATTCAATACATTCTCGCATCCCGTGACATGAGTAGGAATAAGCTCATTTTTCATCATTTGTGATGATGGTCATACTCTTTTTTTGGTAAACAGTGTCTACCGGGCGGCCTCACCCAAGGGCTGTCAGAGATGGGTAAATCAATCCAGAGTCAAGGAGTTTTTTCAACATCCTTTTTGATAACATCGTGAATTTTGGTTTACCTTCTCTGACTTTGCACAATGTTCATTAGTCCTCTTCCATTAGAATTTTGTGAGTACAAAAATTCTGGTAACACCTTTTATATCGGTGAGTTCCAAGCGATGAGCTCGCTTGTGGGGACTTGAGAACTTCAGAAGAGCTGCCTTTTCTCGTGTTTTAAGTCTTTAGCATTGATGACAGCCAACTTATTGTTCGGCTTCCAAAAATGCGTATTCAAGATGGGGTGGCGTTCTTGAGTTCAACTAGGGAGGTTCAATTAATGGAAGGTTCAAAGGTTTTAGCTTCACAGAGTTTGAGTTTTTACTAACTTCAGGCATATATTGGTCATGATTTGGGAGGGGGGGGGTGTTCACTGTTCAAAACTTGCTCTAGAATCAGGATTGTCCCTCAAAGATCCTGATATGTTGGATCAACTTCAGATGAGTTGGATACATCTTCATAGAGCAAGAAACGAATCTGCTTTCTTCAAATAAAGGAATAGTCATGTCCCCAAAGGCGTGAGAGTTGAGAAAGCAGTAAGAAACAATAGGCTTCTGAATATGGAGGTGGGATTGCCACTCGCGATCACATTTGAAAATCCTAGGACCTCTTGAGAATACTCATCACAAGCCATATCGATGACGTCGATTTTGTTTGCCGTCATATGGTCGTAATCAGCTGTGTATTTTGAAGTTTGGTCCAGGTTGAATGTGATGGCCTCCTTGCCAACACGAAGGGTAATCTCACCTTCATAAACATCTATCAAAGCATGACTTGTTTTTAAGAAACATCGCCCGAGAATTAAAGGGACTCGGGGGTCTGGTTCAAAATCAACAACTACGAAGTCAGCTGGAAATTGAAATTTTCCCACATTTACAAAGACATCTTCAGCGATACCGATCGGTTTAGTGATCGAACGGTCAGCCAGTTCTAATGTCATGCAGGTTGGGGTCAATTCAGGAAGAGATAGATTGTTCCATACAGAATAAGGCATGAGATTAATACTCGCACCAAGATCGGCCAATGCGTTGCATGTAGTAATCCCGTAAATCACATGGAATCAGAAATCGGCCAGGGTCTCCAAGTTTCTTTGGTAACTTGTTGAGGATGACCGCTGAACAGTTCTCATTCAAAGGAGTTCTTGCCAATTCGCTCAATTTCTCTTTGTTTCCAATCAGAGTTTTTAAAGTTGAAGCAAATTTAGGCATGAGCATCAAGGCATCGGTAAAGCTAATCTCGAAACTTAAATCTCTAAAGATTTCATAGAATTTCTCGATTTGATCGTTAGCTTTTTCCTTGCGCCTTTCTCATTTCTTCTTGATGGAAATGGAAGTGATGCTTTAGGAACTGGAGAAACCAACAGGAGCAAACATTGGGCTCAGGATTTTGATGGGGATTACGAGATGAATTTGAAAAACGGAGGTTGGACCGTCTTCGGTGCATCCGTTTTTAGCAGGAGGCTTCGTTGTCCTTTGTTCAACTCGATGTCATGATTGACTGACCACCACACCAGTCAAACAAACCAAGCCAGCTCCTCCTCCGTCCAAGAAACCTTCCAAGCGTAAGCTTCCTCAGAAAGTTAGAAAGGGAAAGCCTGCTTTCCAACTTGTTGACGAAGAAGATGAAGCTCAACAAGAATCTATTCCTCAAAGAGAAGATGATGATCCTGATCTTGAACTGGCTAAGAAGTTGAGTTTGGAAACACCTCAAGAAAAGGGAGAAGGAGAAGGTGATAATGCTGACCTGGAACGGGCTATCAAGCTTAGCTTAGATCCGGCCTTTCTGCCACAAGGTCGGGCACCTGTTGGAGGAGTGACGATCAGGGATCCAGTGTCAGAAGCAACTCCCAAACTGCATGAAGTAGTAGGCAAGGGAAAGGCCGTTGTAACTGAAGAACAAGTAGCTCATTCCCTGGTCGATCTGTCAAAGAAGAAAAGAACTACTGATCAGTTTATCCTTGCTAGGCGTGATCAATCTCCTCCTGATTCTACAACTGGACCTTCTTCTCGACCCGATGATGATACATCAGAGAAGGTGATCCATGAATCTTCATCAACATCTGATTCAGAAAGAACTGAAAGTGATACAGAATCTGGTGCTCCTAAAGGTGACAAAGTTCAAGGTGAAATAGTCTCGTCTACCGCAACATCAGGAGTAAGCATTCCTGTATCAGACCCTGAGAAAGCACATGAGGCTCTGGCTGGACCAGACCCTGAGCCCATGAACGAAGACCAGACTGGATCAGACTCTGGAAAATTACATGTGTCTCTTGCTGGACCAAACCCTGAGCACATGGATGATGAATTCATTGCAACAGCCTACCCAAAGGTTCATGAAAACCTGAAGCTCATAACAGGCGAACGTGTCATCAATGATAAGCCAGAAAGTCATTCTGGTTCTATGTCTTCCCTGAAAAATCTCGATGACTCTTTTAACTTTGGGGATCAATTTCTTCATGACAAACCAACCGAAGATGATCAGGAGAAATCTAAAGCTAGAGAGGAGTCTGATTCCACGATACCTGATCCTAGTCATCAGACAGTAACGTCAACTCCTCCAGTGATTGCTCCCTTCACAGATGTCACATCTTCAGAGCCATCATCACTGGTCACTCCTCCACCAATCAACACGGAAGCTACAACAATCACCACAACTCTCCCTGAAATCACTCCATTCATTGCCCTTCAGCTAAGAGTGGCAAGATTAGAGCAGGAGATGTCTGAAGTGAAGAAGACTGATCACTCTACTGATGTTGTGGCTTCAATAAGATCACAAGTTCCTACGGCTGTTGATAATTATCTAGGAACAAAACTTGATGATGCTCTCCTAAAGGTTCTTGAACGACACACTGCAGATTTAATCGAGAAATACTCTGTGTTGCCTGGCCCAGAGTCTGTCAAGAATCAAGAATCTGAAAAGAGTCCGAAGGAGATTATCAAAGCCAAAAAGGAACACGAGGAGGAGAAACAAGATTCAACTTACTCCATCAGGTCAACTGATGAAGTTGATAATGAGAGTTGGATCTAAAGAGTGCCTCTTAGTCCACATGAATAAAAGAAGTCTGGCCAACAAAAACACGACAACTACCGGCTAATACAATTGCCTCTCATGGAAGCTTTTGATAGCGGATGATGAACGCCACGATAAGGAAGTTGCAGACAAGGTGAAAGACCACAAGAGAAAGCTTGATAGTGATGATGATGATGAAGACGATGATGATAGATGCTGCAGCCCTTCAGCTGGATCAAACCAGGGTCCAAGAGAGGAGATCTGATTCTGCCTTAGCTGCTAGGGGGTCAGCTAACCTCCTCCGAAAGCTTAATTACCAAAAGCTCAAAGAAACCAAGGGATCCTGATCATCTGCTTCCCAACAACATCCAACTCTCTCCTCAACTGGATGGCAGATCACTGACACAAGAGAGGCTGGTGTTGACTCTTTGATGCACATATCTGATCCCGAATCAGAACATTCTGAACAATCTTCAGATGACATTTCAATGCAGGATGAAGGGAATGTCTCAGATATGGAGGACACTGACAACGCTCACATTCCCAAGGTGTCGACCACTACGTGGTTTAAGCCGATTCCAGAAAGCGAGAGACCTGCTACACCTGAACCAGAATAGACCATTCCTGACTGGCTGGATTCACACCGTAAATATATATAATATATAACAAAATATAAAATATATAATTAAGTGTAAAAACCAGCAATCAATGAAACCGAGAAGTAGTATAGAGCTTTCCCGGGTCGTTTATCCCCAACGAGGCTGGACTGGTAAATCGATACGATCGAAGATTTGAGTTTGAAGGAAGGAATTGGTTTGGGAAGTTGAAAAAGTCAAATTAGATAATAACGGACTAAAACGTTTAAGAAAAACCTAGAAATTATGAAATTAAACTAGAAAACGAGGGCCCGAATCCCGAACAAAAGGGGGAAAAACCTAAAATCTTTAAAAATAACCCTACGAAAAATTTTTCACTTCTAAACTACTCTAGGGATCAAATAACGAAGAATGAAAAAGACTAGACCGAAAACGGAGTTCGTTTGACCCAAAAACGAGTCAAAACAAAATCCCGCACCCGGACCCGTTCTTTAAAAGATGACAAATTGTAAAAATGACCCTACGAAAAATTTTATATTTTTCCTACAAACTAGATGACAAAAGAAAATTTTATAAAAAAGCAAAATATTTTTTTGATAATTTTTATATTTAATATGAATTAAATAAACTTTTAACTAAATTAAATTATAAAAAATACTAAACGATTACTAAAAATTCTGAAAAATTTTCTAAAAATACTAGGCACTGAAATGGTCCTAAGAAAAATAAGAAACCAAAATAAGCTAAAGAGATAAGCCCCGAAATAAGCTAGAACAGCTTATTAGCTGTTTTGGCTCAAAACACCCTTAAATAACTAACGCCTTGGGTCTTTAACGAAAAAGACCCAAGGGCGCAGTGGTAAGTGTGGTGAGTAGAAAGGGGATGTATCGCTTGGTCCCGGGTTCGAGTCTTGCTCACCCGGGCCAAGTGTCTTCCCCTTTTTTTTTTCGAAAACTCAAAGAAGCAAAGTTGTTAAGCTCGTGGGGCTTAACAACTTTGTCTTCTACACCTTTTTGAGAAAAGCACTAAATAAGCTGAAAAATAAGCTCAAAGTTGACAGTTTGGCTTATTTTGGTTTAAAGCAAAAATGAGCTAAGTCCTTTTGGACTTAGGGTCGAAATAAGCTGGGACTTAGAACTAAAATAAGCTAAGGGGAGTTAACCTAATCTAGATAAGCTTAAAAAGCTAAGAGCTTAAGGCTAAATAAGCTGTTAGAACAGCTTATGATTGACAGAACTAAAGTAAAGCTTAAAGGGCAAAAAAAACTAAGCTTGGGCATTCAAATAGGGTAACAAAAGGGCAATAAGCTTAAAAACTTGACTAACCTATCTAAATAAGCTATTTGGACAAAAGTGAACTTATGAAATAAGCTTGAAAAAAGCACAAATGAAAATTGAGCAATCCTATACCTAACTTAAACTAAAAACAGTCAGAAGGGCCATGTTTGGAGCTTAAAAAATAAAGCAGACCAAATAAAGCTTCTCAAAAGCAGAAATTTATGAGAGACAATATAACAAGAGCTTTATAGTTATTGAATGAAAGCCAAAACTAGGCTTAAGAGCACAAAGACCAAAGAAAAAGGGCTTAAAATCTCCATTTGCACCAGGAGATTTAAGCTAACCTTGAGTGGCTTATTTGACAGCTTATTTTAAGCTGTCAAATAAGCTCAAATTAAAAAGACAACTAAAAACAGATTGAGAGCCCTAGCTTATGGACTTATGCACCAAATTTTAGCTTTTAAACAACATAAAAACCTGCTGATTTTGTTAAATGAAAAAGGGTCTTTGGGTTTTTTAAAACTGCCACTAGCAAAAACTTGGTGCTTTTTGACTCACAAAGTCAAAAGACCAAAGACTGTGGCAGCTTGTTTTTAACACACAAAATACACATTTTTTTAACCTTTAACTCAAATTCACAAGTGCTTATCTCAATAAGCACTTGTGGGGACTTTAAAAGTCTCACAGTTTCAAAGAAGGTTTGTATACTTTTGAAAAACAATTTTCCAACTAAAAATGTTTTAAAAACAGCTTTAAAGTAGCTTAAAACTTGTGCTTAAACTGACTAAGTGACCTTAACCCAAAGTCAAAACCTTTTTGACCCGTTTTTAGGCTTATGCCAAACACCCTTTAACTCTAACTGTCCAACTAATTTTTTATCCAAAATCTATTTTTAAAGCTTAAACTGACAAAACCTTATATCTACTCCATTTTATACTAACCTATTTGAACTACTTAAACACTAAAAGTCCTAGCTTATTAAGAAAAATAAGCTAGTTTCTCAGCTAGCTTATTACACTAACTTGGCAGTTTTAAGTTATAAACTGAGATTGCACACATCTTTTCAATGAAAACTTAAAACATATAAATAACAAGTCTAAACAAATGAGTTTGCAAAGATTTGAACAGGAATTAAAAATAAATAAGCTAATGCCTTAAGCTAAAAATTAAGCTAAATGAAAGTTTAGAAATGAAACCTTGGTTTTTTTGAGTTGCCAGAACCAAAGCCACTCTGTAGAGTGAGTGGCTTAAAAAAAATACACACCTAAAGTGGCACCCTAGCCTCTAAAACCTTGGGCATAAGCTCAATAAGCCTTTGTGAGCTTATTACTCATAAACTTGCCCTTGAAATCAAAAGAGCAATTATGAACTAAAATGAATTGAAAACAGTATTTAATAGCTTTTAACAAGTTTTAAACTGAGTTTGAGCTTATTAACAAGAATAAGCTCAAATGAGCTTATTGAGTAAAAATAGCTTAATTTTTCATTAAAACTGAGAATTACAAATGCATAAGAGAAGTTAACTTAAAAACACTTTAAACTACTTTTAAGACTACACTAAAACGACATAAAAACTAACTATTAGCCACAATGGCTTTACAAAGCTATTTATAGGAAAATTCGACTTGGTTCTTGTGTCTTCTCTTTCTTGTCTTGTGTTTTCTTGTAGACACACAAACACAGGTGTGTTTGTTTTGTGAGAGTGTTCACAGCCTCTAATCTTAGCCCTTCAATCTTCAAAAATCCATCTTGGTCGTCGAAATAGGTCTTGGGAGGTGTGGGATTGCCAACTTGGCAATCTCACAGCTGGGAAAGTTAGTGGAGGAGGGGGGAGTGGTTTACCCATGGTGGTGGTGGAGGTTTACAGGGTAAAACGGGTTTGTAGACCCGTGATTGTGTTTGGGGGGAAAACAAGGCGGGAAATTTAGTTTGAGTATAACAGAGTATAACTTTTGGGGAGTTGACATGTTTGGCCCCTCATGGTGTTTTGTTGGATTGCACCTATGGTCCTTGAGGTTATATAACTTTTGGGGACTTGGCAAAACAAGTCCCCAAGAGTTATAAAACTCTTTGCAACACTCGTCCTTGGTGTATACAAGTTAGGGGAGTTGGCAGTTTTGCCCCCCCACTTGTTATTTTGAGTATTTTGCAAATTCAGCCCTTGTCTTCTTTTTTCCTCTTTTTTTCCTCTTTTTTCTCTATATAAATATAAGTTTAGGCGGTGTTGGCTATATAACAAACCTTAAACTCTATATTTCTTGACTTTGTTGACTTTTTGCGACTTGGGTTGACTTTGACTGTGACCAGTTGACTTTTCTGTTGACTTTTTGACTTGATTGACTTTCCGGCTTCGATTTGGCTTTGTCTTTCACAGTCTTTTCCATTCCGAGTCCGGTTTTGTTGTTTTGGCTTTGTTTTTCGTCTTTTTCTTAGTTATCCGTTCCTGCACAACACAATTAGCAAAACAAGCATATATTTGGCATTTTAAGTCCGTTTTTGGTTATTTTAGCTTGTTTTTAAAGGTAAAAGGTATGTGTAATTAAGCACATACCAGAAGTATAGGACAGACATCGAATGCCAATTCAGATATGTTAATATTAGAACACTAATAAAATGATACTTAGATATTGCACTAGGAAACATGTCATAAAATGTTAGCCTCACTTTTTAGTGAAGCTGGCGTCTTACACGTGAATTGGACTAGCTATAGACCTTCTGCTACACGCAGGGACTATTATTGTAAACAAGGTATAGATAGCTTTGTGTTAGGATATAAATACCCCTCATGACTCTCCATGAGGAGTTGGTTGAATCATTGTGTAACTTTCTTTCTTTTTCTAATAAACACATAGTTCATTCCCTTTTTCTCTTTACTTTCTCTCACTAGAAAACACAATGCTTATTCTTTGTTTCTTTGATCAATCCCGACCCCCCAAATAAGGTGTTTTGATTCTTGTCAATTGGTATCAGAGCTAACCGGGGGTGTTTTGTATTGTGTGTTGTGTCCGTGGGCTGTTTCAGCTTATTTTCTGCTTATTTTAGCTTATTTTTGTGGGCTTATTCTAAAAAAGCCACGAATTCTTTTTCTGTGTTGTTGCTCAAATCTGTGTAATAACAGTTTTTTTTCTCTATTTTTTATGAGTTGTGTTGGTCCTTTCTTGGTTTCCTAAACTCATTAAAAAAACAGATCTGGTCTGGTCATTTTTTCCAGCTTATTTCGTCCTTTTTTTTATGTTTATCTCTTTCAGACTCTTGGTTCATTTGGTGGCTTTTTGGGTGTCGTTAAGAGCTTATTCTAAAGCTTATTTTTCAAGTCCAAAAGCTTTCATTTTCGTAGCTTATTTTATGCTTACCAGCTTATTTACAAGCTTATTTTTTGGGTTTGCTTATTTTGTGTGGTCCATACGGTGTGAACAAGGAAGAGACAAGATCCACGATTATAACACCAAGGATGGTTTCAGTTTTGTTGGTTATGCAGAAAGACAAGGACGTACGGTTTGGAGTTTAGCACTAGGGAAGACAAGGACGATAGTACAAACCGATCTACTCAGAAGCTAGTGACAACCGATCTACTAAGAAGATAGTGAAAACCGATCTACTGAAAAGCTTAGTACGAACCTATCTATCATAAACCATTTGGAAACCGATCTATTGTACTCCTCAGTTGGAACCAATCTAATGACAAGTCTAGCACAAACTGATCTATCGTCTACAACAGTTAGAACCAATCAACCAACATCTTTAAGAACCGATCTATCAATTCT
>BQNB010031531.1:0-53905 GCA_026074375.1 Tanacetum coccineum | reverse complement strand
ATCCTGTAGGAGTCTTGTTTGAGAAGTCTTACTTTTGATGTATGTTAAGAATTTCTTTTCTGGAGGTTTGGAGTTAAGATGGTATGGACCCCTGTATGGTATTTTGAATGTAATAATTGGCGACTAGGTGATGTGTTGACATTACTCAAGGTTTTATTGAGGTTGATGGTCATCATGACACTTTTTATTAATGCATTTTAGTTTTTTCTATTTTGTATCTTGTGTTGTGATTGATCATCATGTTACATTTCCGTGTTTTTGCCGATGGCGGGGTGTGACAAAATGGTAATCAGAGCCAAGGTTATAGAGAACTAGGTGGTTTGGCCTAGACTATAACCTAGGAACCTGCATATAGTGGTGTCATAAGATCAATGTGCGCGGTGTTCCGCTTATACGTACTTATGTGGTTATATTGTATATAGTACTAGTTAAGGCAGTCATTGAAATGTGTATGCCTAATACTAAGTACAACTGGGAAAGGATACAAGTATAAATACGGTGGCCAACATAATTATAAACGTATCATGACTCATGCATATTTAGTATTATCATCCGCACAAATCAGTGTTGATACTTTAGGATCGTATTGTACGTAGTATAGCATATTAAGTTATCCTATACGTGTTGACCATTTCGCCTACCTAACGTTGCCCATGATTCTCCCTTGTATAGATAATGCCGCCTACGATGACGACCTGAAGTGCTAGCCAGCCTACGGCCGCATCACGAGGAGGGGAAACGGGTAGACGAGCTGGTAGTGGTGGTGGTAGGACTAGATGTCGTTCTAGTGATCAGGGTGATGGTAGGATAGATGGTCAGGGTGGCTAAGTAGGTGGTCAGGCTAGTAAGGTGAACAATGGTGTTAACAGAGTCCCCAACTTCACCATTATTGCACAACAGTTGCAGAATTTACTCCCCACTATTGTAGCCCAAGTAAGTGACCAAGGTAGAGGTCAAGGAAATGGTAGGAATCAAAACAACGATGCCGTCAATGACAACATCTAGGTTAATGTTAGTAGGGGTTGTACCTATAAGGATTTCTTAGCTTGTAACCCTAAGGAGTATGATGGTAAGGTAGGTGATATAGTGTATACACGTTGGATTGAGAAGATGGGAGTAGGTGTAGGGATAGTCAGAAGGTGAAGTACACTGCAAGGTCATTTGTTGGTAAGGCTCTCACATGGAGGAACTCTCAAATCCACACACGAGGTCGAGAAGCCACTATAGGAATGTCTTGGGAAGACTTTAAGATTTTGACTAGAGATAAATTTTTCCCTAGTAATGAAATGCAAAAGTTGGAAACTAAATTGTGGAATCACGCTATGTATACTGATAGGTTTCATGAGTTGGCTAGGTTAGTACCTCACTTAGTAACCCCTGAAAGTAAGAGGATTGAAAGGTATGTGTATGGCCTTGCTTCACAAATTCGAGGAATGGTGATAACAATGGAGCCAAAGACCATCCAAAAGGCCATGCAGATAGCTGGCACATTGACTAATAAAGCCCTTAGGAATGGATCCATTAAAAAGAACCCTAAGAAGAGAGGAAATAAGGAAGAATGTAGCAACGATAGGAGTGTGAGATATGACAACAAAAGGACTAGGATTGGAAATGCTTTTGTTACAATCGCAAACCCTGTTAGGGGAGGGTACATAGGTATGGCTCTAAAGTGTACCACCTGCAACTATCACCATTTACCTGAGACACCGTTTCATGCTTGTTTTAACTATAACCGCCTTGGATATTTTGCTAAGGATTGTAGAGTGGTGCCTAAGAATGTGAACCCCATCAATGCTAGAAACCCAGTTGCTAGAACCTGTTACGAGTATGGTAGTGCTGATCATATCAAGGCAGCATGTCCTAGGTTGAATCAGGCTCAAAGACTAGGGGGAAACCATCAGAACCAAGTCATGGCTGTTAATGGGGGTTAGGGTCATGGGAACCAAGGGAATCAGGCAAGAGGTAATGCATTCATTTTGGGAGCAGAAGAGGCTCGCAAGGACCTGAACATCATGACAAGTACGTTTACTCTAAACAAACATTATGCCACTACCTTGTTTGACTCTGGTACCGACTATAGCTTCGTTTCCACTACCTTTATACCTCTATTAGGTATAGAGCCTAGTGATTTAGGTTTCAGTTATGAGATTGAGATAGCCAGTAGACAACTAGTATAGATTGATAAGGTTACTAAGGGGTGCAAATAAGAAATAGAAGGTCATATCTTTGACATTAACTTGATACCCTTTAGAAGTGGGAGCTTTGATGTGATCATAGGAATGGATTGGTTGTCTGACCATAAGGCTAAGATAATTTATCTTGAGAAAGTAGTGAGGATACCACTACTAGATGGAAAGGTGTTTAGAGTATTAGGAGAGAAACCAGAAGAGAAGGTGAGACAGTTGATGAGTGCTAGGACTAAGGAACAGAAATAAGAAGAGATAGTGGTAGTGAGTGATTTTCTCGAGGTATTTCTGGATGAACTATATGGATTGCCACCTGTTCGAGAAATCAAATTTCAGATTGAGTTAATTCATAGAGCAATGCCGGTTGCAAAGTATCCCTATCGTTTGGCACCTTCTGAATTGGAGGAGTTGTCGGGTCAACTCAGAGAACTCTGGGACAAAGGATTCATTCGACTAAGCTCATCACCTTAGGGAGCACCGGTATTGTTCGTTAAGAAAAAAGACGGATCATTTAGGATGTGTTTTGACTATAGAGAGCTGAACAAGTTAACCATTAAGAACCGTTATCCACTCCCTAGGATTGATGACCTATTTGACCAACTTTAAGGATCACAGTACTTCTCTAAGATATATCTTAGGTCCGGATACCATCAGCTGAGAGTGCATGAGCGTGACATTCCAAAGACTGCGTTTAGAACTCGTTATGGACATTTCGAGTTCACATTAATGCCCTTTGGTTTGACTAACGCACCAGCGGTATTTATGGATCTAATGAACCGAGTATGTAGGTCGTATCTAGATAAGTTTTTGATAGTGTTCATTGATGATAATTTAATCTACTCTAAGACCCGGGAGGAGCATAAAGCGTACCTAGGGCTAGTCTTAGAATTGCTTAAGAAAGAGAAACTGTATGCTAAGTTTTTTAAGTGTGAATTCTGGTTGCGGGAAGTACAGTTTCTAGGACATGTGATTAATGGAGATGGTATTCATGTAGACCCTAGTAAGATTGAAGCTGTTAAGAATTGGAAAGCCCCTAAAACTCCATCTGAGGTTTGTTCATTCTTAAGATTGGCAGGGTATTACCGTAGGTTCATTGAGGACTTTTCTAAGATAGCTAAGCCACTTACTGTCTTGACTTAGAAAAGTAAGACCTATGATTGGGGTGAGAAGTAGGAGAATGCATTTCAAACTTTGAATGATAAGTTGTGTAATGCACTTGTTCTAGCTCTCCTTAATGGATCAAAAGATTTTGTGGTGTATTGTGATGCGTCTGGCCTAGGATTAGGTTGTGTGTTGATGCAAAGAGGTAAGGTGATAGCTTATGCATCTAGGCACTTAAAAATTCACAAGAATAGTTATACCACCCACGATTTAGAGCTGGGTGCGGTTGTGTTTGCACTTAAGATTTGGAGACATTATTTGTATAGGACAAAAAATGTCGTATATATGGATCATAAGAGTCTCCAGCATATCTTTAGTCAGAAATAGTTGAATATGCGACAGTGTCGCTAGATAGAGTTGTTTAGTGATTATGACTATGAAATTCGCTATCAACCGGGTAAGGCGAATGTAGTGGCTGATGCATTAAGTAGGAAAGAGAGAGTAAAACCTATGAGAGTTAGAGCTATGAATATGATCCTTCAGTCGAGTATCAAGGATAGGATACTAGTGGCTCAGAAAGAGGTATCTGATGAGTCTGCAGGATTATAGAAAGGTTTAGATAAGATGATTGAACTTAGGAATAATGGAGCATTGTATTACCTAGATTGAATATGGTTCCCTTTGAAGGGTGATGTAAGAACCTTGATAATGGACGAAGCTCATAAGTCAAAGTACTCTGTACACCCACAAGCGGATAAGATGTATTATGACCTTAGAGATAGGTATTGGTGGTCGGGTATGAAGAAGGACATAGCTGTGTATGTGAGTAAGTGTTTGACTTGTTTGAAGGTTAAGGCTGAGCATCAGGGGACGTTTGGCTTGCTGTAGCAACTTGAAATTCCCGAATGGAAATGGGAAGGGATAGCAATAGACTTTATGACTAAGTTGCCTAGGACTAGTAGTGGGCATGACACAATCTGGGTCATTGTGGACCGATTGACTAAGTCTGATTATTTTCTACCCATGCGTGAGGATTATAAGATGGATAGATTGGCTAGGTTGTACTTGAATGAGATTGTTGCTAGGCATGGGGTGCTGATCGCGATCATATCTGATCGTGATAGTCAGTTCACGTCGAGGTTTTGGCAGTCATTGCAAGAGGTACTAGGAACCAGGTTAGACATGAGTACAACTTACCATCCTCAGACCGATGGTCAGAGTGAGCATACTATTTAGACATTGGAAGACATGCTTAGAGCATGTGTCCTAGACTTCAGGGGAAGTTAGGATGCTCATCTTCCATTAGTTGAGTTTTCATATAACAATAGTTATCATTCTAGTATGAGGTGTGCACTGTTTGAGGCTTTGTATAGTAGAATGTCGTTCCCTAAATTATGTAGGCCTGAGGTTTGGAAGAGGGTCAGTTGATAGGACCTGAGTTAGTGCAAGAGACCACTGAGAAGATCTCGCAGATTAAGGATAGACTTAAGGTTGCGCGTGATCATCAGAAAAGTTATGCTGATAAGAGGAGGAAGCCTCTAGAGTTTAGTGTAGGTGACCATGTCTTGCTCAAAGTGTCGCATTAGAAAGGTGTGGTACACTTATGGGAAAAGGGGGAAATTACCACCTAGAATTGTTTTAGATAGACCTTTTGAGATCTTAAAAAAGGAGGCCCAAGTGGCCTATCGTTAGATTTTAGCCTAGAGGAGTTTGAACGTTGGTTTCATGACACGTTCCACATGTCCGAACTTAACAGTGTTTGCTGATTTCAAACATCTGCTAAGTTGAATTTCACATGAGGAGCTGTGGAAATCTTAGAGAAAGTTTTAAGAAATTAAAGCGAGTAGAATTGCCATCCGTCAAGGTTTCAGTGAATCGAAGCGAGAGGCACCTGAATTCACGTGGGAATGTGAGCATCCAACAAACTTAAGTACCCGCATCTGTTAGTGCTGATAAGATAATTTTGAATTTGGGGGGAAATTCTTTTAAGGCGGTAAATGTAACCCATGCCCCTTTTGCGATATGAATATTCTAATTTAGATCCTTTGAGTATATCGACGTTTGTCAGTTATTTAAGAATATTTATAACCGTTGAACGGTGGTGATTTTATGAGAAACATGGTAATTGATGTTTATCGTGTATATAATCCTTTTTAGAGGATATTAATGGGTTATATCATATACCGGGTGGTTTGACCCGTGAAATATGCAAATGCCCAAAAAACGAGTCCCGACACGTCCGTTAATGCCCCAAAGATTTTGGGAGGTCCTAAAATGAAAATATGGTCAAGAAAAATACTTTAATTTATTGGAAAAAAGTATTTTTAAAGTCAATAAAAATGCCCTTAAGTAACTTGGGGAATAATTTTATACGGCCGAGTTTTACGAGTGTTTTTTTAAGCAGATCACGGACACAAAAACAAAGACGAGACCGGGGGGGCCATAGGATGCCTTGACCGGTTCTAGAGGAAGCAAGGGGACAAAGATGGCTTAATTATCCTAAGGATAAGGTCCTAACTTCGTACATAGGGCTTTGTATCCATTAAAAACCCACACACTACATGGTATTTTGAAAATCAAAACACACACATCGTTTTCTTTCTCTCCTCTCTTGCGTCCGAACTAGGCAACACACACACACAAATAATTTTTGAAACTTTGATAAAAAAAATGAGAGTTTGGGTACTTGCGGTTGATTCTAGTGCTCGGGTTAGCATTTAAACAACGTTTGGGTTGTCCGGTTTGCATCGAAATAAATTTTTGAAGAGACTATTTATTGTAAGTCATTCAAATTATAAATTTTACTTGTTCTTTGGGTTGTTAGTGATGCATAGATGTAATTTGTACTGCCCAATCGTTAAAAAATCAAATAGCGAAAAATTTATAAAATGGGATATATTATGGTCGTTTGGTTCGCATAAAAAGGACAGAAAATAGTGGATTTTTTAGTTTTGATATTGTGGTCGTGAAGGTTAGTAAAACATATATTTGCATGTAGAGCGTATTATTTATATACTTCTTTTGCTTATTGGTAGATTTCGAATGAAGCTATTTTGGGCTTAATAGCTCACAGGCAAAAAGGGGAAGATCACAAAAGGGTATTTTTTGTTATTACCTAGTATGTCGTATTTTTGGGAATATTATATTACTTATGTGATTACCAAATCGATACGTACTTATTAGCTTATTTGTTTTGCTTAAAATAAATATAGTTTGGAGCTTAATGGGCTCCCGACCTATAAGCAATCAATAAGCCGTGAAACTTATTTAGATGGCTTATTGTGGTCCAAATTACTTATTTGCTTATTGATTGAGCTTATGTATACAAATGGAACCTAGTTTGGGCTTAGAACGTATATTGGATACATAAAAACCTTAATGGACCCTTGTTGGGCCTTAAAGTCCAATAAGAGTTAACTAGTCATTTTGAGGATTTTGATGAACTTTTGGGAAGCAAAATATACTTGTGATGTTATATTGAAAGTCGTTTTGAGAAAGTATCTTGGTAAACGTCGTGAAAGGTGATTTTTGGAATTTGGTCGAAAAGTGTCAAAATATTAGAACTTGTTTGAAAATAAGGTTTAAAAACCTTGGAAAATGTCATTTAAACGTACGGGTCATGCCGAAATTTCATAAAAAATCTATACTTAGAATTTTTTTTTACTTAAAACATGATTTTTATTTTTAATAATAAAATATTATTATTTAATTATTTTAATAAGTCGACTAAAAGACAAAAAAAATATATTTTCACGAAACCTTTGTAAAATGTTTAGTAATCATAAACTTTTCATTTTGTAAAGTATAAGATGATATTTATGGTAATTAAGTGTACCGAATAGACTTATAGAGATATATTTATAAGTATTTATTATAAATATTTACTTATGTTACTTATCTATTTTGCTAAATAGTACAAGTATAAGTGTATTGTACTAAGATCTGGATTTTGATGTGGTATTTTTAGAGTTAAGTAGTCAACCATCACACCACTAAAACGTTTAAGATTACCATACAACAAGCATCTAATCTCTATGCATTATACCTGGAAAACTGTTTTTGGAAATGAATGATTAAAATGGTACATTAACTGGATTAGGTCGTGTGTGGACGTCGTTGTATTTGCTTATATGATTGAGATTTGGTTGCTAAAGACTTGCTTGAGGTGAGTTCTCGTACCCCCATTTTTACTGTTTTTTCATTGGGGAAAATGATACTCAAATGTGTTTTGAACTGTTTTCTGAACTGTGTGAAATGTGGTTTTATTTTTGGAACAATTAATCTGCTTATGACTGCTATGTGAATAATATGTGTTGGTACGCTTTGCTGTGTGATCTTTCTGTGTGGTTATTCACCCTAAACATACTCCAACTGGTAGTCTTTAGGTGTGGTTTGTCATCGGGGTTCCGACCCTAAGTGCGTTGGTACGCGCTGGTGATAAGACTAGCGAGGATGCTAGGTATTGGTACATGATTAGCGAGGAAGTTAAGTCATGGGTTCTTGATTATTCTGTATATATTCACTGTCATATAGCATAATTGTCCAACTGTTTGAGATATTGGCACAACGACTGGGTTTTAAATCAAACCTACGAGCTCACCAACATTATTATTGACGTTTTCGAGTATCATTTTCAGGTGAAGTTAATGATCGTTAAAGTGAGGTGCTTGTAGCAGACTTTTAGAGAATCCAGTAGGAATCTTGTTTGAGAAGTCTTGCTTTTTGATGTTTGTTATGAATTTGGTTTCTTGAGGATTGATGATAAGATTGTATGGACCTCTACGAGGGCTTAAGATTGAAATAATTGGTGACTATGTGATGTGTTCTTGACTTGGGACATTACTCAAGGTTGTATTGAGGTTGATGGTCGTCATGTCACTTATCATTTATACATTTTATATTTTCTTTATTTTGTATCTTGTGTTATGATTGATCATTAGGTTGCATGCCTGTGTTTCTGCCTATGACGGGGTGTGACATAATGTAACCCTTGCCCCTTTTGTGATTTGAATATTATAATTTAGTCCTTTGACTATTCGACGTTTGTCAGTTATTTATAATATTGTACCGTGTCGACGATGGCGATTTTATGAGAATCATGGTAATTGATGGTTTATCGTGTATAATAATCCTTTTTAGAGGTTATTATTGGGTTATTTATATTTTGGGTGGTTAACGCGTGAAATTTGAGAAATGCCTAAAAACGGGTCTCGACACGTCCGTTAATGTCCAAAACGAGTTTTGGGAGGTATACTATGAAAATATGTCCTATAAATACTCTAAGTTATTGGAAAATTATTTTTAAAATGAATAAAAATGCTAAGTAACTTTGGAGAATAATTTACGGTTGAGTTTTATGAGTTTTTAAGTGATCCCGACATGAAAACGAAGACACCCAGGGGCATAGGATGCCTTGACCGGTTCTAGATGAAGCAAGGGGACAATATGGCTTAAGTTTAGCTAAGTATGTCCTAACTTAGTACATAGGTCTTTTGTATCCATCTAAAACATACACACTACATGGTATTTTGAAAATCAAAACACACATATCATTTTCTTTCTCTCTCCTCTTGCATCCGAACTAGGCAACATACACACACACAAATAATTTTTGAAACTTTGATAAAAAACATGAGAGTTTGGGTACTTCCGGGTTGATTCTAGTGCAACGGGTTAGCATTTAAACAACGTTTGGGTTGTCCGGTTCGCGTTGAAATAAATTTTTGAAGACCATTTTTGTAAGTCTTTCAAATTTAAATTTTACTTGTCTTTTTGGGTTATTAGTGATGCATAGATGTTAGTTGTACGACCCGATCTTTAAAATCAAAAGCGAAAAGTTTATAAATGGACATATAGGGTGCACTTGGGGTTCGAATAAAATTAAACAATGATAAGGTTTTGATAGTTTTGATATTGTGGTCGTGATGGTTAAAAAACATATATTTATTATTTTGTATATAGCTTATTTTCGCTTATTGGTGGGTTCGAATAAGCTTATTTTGGGCTTAATAGCTCACGGCAAAAAGGGGAAGATACAAGAAGGGTATTTTTTATTATTACCCTAGTATGTCATATTTTGTGGACTATTTTATTAGCTTATGGTGATAACCAAATGCGATACGTAGCTTATTAGCTTATTTTTTTGCTTAATAAATATATTTTGGAGCTTATGGGCTCACTGCCCAATAAGCAATCAATAAGCCGTGACTTATTGGATGGCTTATTGTGGTCCGGATTACTTATTTGCTTATTGATTTGAGCTTATGTATACTAATGGACCTTGGTTTGGGCTTAGAACGTATATTGGATACATAAAAACCTTAATGGACCCTTGTTGGGCCTTCAAGTCCAATAAGAGTTAACTAGTCATTTTGAGGATTTTGATGAACTTTTGGGAAGCAAAATATACTTGTGATGTTATATTGAAAGTCGTTTTGAGAAAGTATCTTGGTAAACGTCGTGAAAGGTGATTTTTGGAATTTGGTCGAAAAGTGTCAAAATATTAGAACTTGTTTGAAAATAAGGTTTAAAAACCTTGGGAAATGTCATTTAAAAAAAAAAAACGTACGGGTCCATGCCCAAATTACGTAAAAATATACTATACTTTTAGAATTTTACTTTACAACATGATTTTTATTTTATAAACAATATTATTTTTTTTAATTATATAGAACAAGATCGACTAAAAAAAGCCAAAAATATAATTTTTCATGAAACCTTTCTAAATATGTTTAAGCAAACAAAACGTTTTCAATTCGTAAAAGTAAAAAGAATGAATTTTAAAATGGAAACTAAGTTGTACTGAATAGACTTATCGAGATATATTTATAAGTATTTATTATAAATATTTACTTATGTTACTTATCTATTTTGCTAAATAGTATAAGTATATTGTACTAAGATATGGATTTTGATGTGGTGTTTTTGGAGTTAAGTAGTCAACCATCACACCACTAAAACGTTTAAGATAACCATACAACAAGCATCTAATCTCTATGCATCATACCTGGAAAACTGTTTTTGGAAATGACTGTATAAAATGGGACAATAACTAACTAGGTCGTTGCGTGGACGTCGTTGCCATTTGCATCGTGTGATTGAGATTTGGTTGCTAAAGACTTTGCTGAGGTGAGTTCTCGTAGTCCCTTATTTTTATTGTTTCTGTAGGGGAAAATGATCCTCAAATGTGTTTGAACGGTATTTCGGAACTGATGTCAACGTAGTATTTTGTTTTTGGATAATTAATGTGCTTATGACTGCTATGTGAAGGAAATGTATTGGTAATACGACTTTTTTTTGTGTGATCTTTCTGTGTGTTGTTCATCCCCCCTAAACATACTCTGGCTGGTAGTCTTTAGGTATGGTATGTCATCGGGGTTATGACCCTAAGAACGTTGGTACGCGCTGGTGATAAGACTAGCAGGGATGCTAGGTCTTGGTACATGATTAGCGGGGATGCTAAGTCATGGGTTCTTGATTGTTCTGCATACATTCACTGTCATATAGCACAATTGTCCAACTGTTTGAGATATTGGCACAACGACTGGGTTTTGAGTCAAACCTACGAGCTCACCAACATTATTGTTGACGTTTTCGAGTATCATTTTCAGGTGAAGTTAATGATCATTAAAGTGAGGTGCTTGTAGCAGACTTTTAGATAATCCCGTAGGAATATTGTTTGAGAAGTCTTGCATTTTGATGTTTGTTATGAATTTAGTTTCTTGAGGATTGAGGATAAGATTGTATGGACCCCTCTGAGGGCTTAAGATTGTAATAATTGGCGACTATGTGTTGTGTTTTTGACTTGGGACAACACATAGAAGTATGTTATAGAGTTGATGGTCATCATGACACTTTCATTAGTTTGGCATTGTAGTTTTTCTCTATTTTGTACACTTGTGTTATGATTAACATTAATTGTGATACATGCCCCGGTGTTTCCGCCTATAGACGGGGGTAGACAGAAGGTAACAGAGCTAAGTTATAATCGAACTAGGTGGTTTGGCCAAAACTATAACCTAAGAACCTGCATATCTGGTCTTCATAGGGAATCAATGGTGCCCACGTGTACCACTTATACCGGTGCTTATGTGGTTATATGTATATAGTACTAGTTAAGATTCCGTCATTGAAATGTGTGAGGCCAGATAACAAGTACAATTGGGAAAGGATACGATATAAATACGATGGCCAATGTAATTATAAAACGATCACGAACTCACGCATTTAGTATTAACGTCCGAATAAAATCGGTGTGACTACCTTAGGATCGTATTGTGCGTAGTATAGCATATTAAGTTATCCTATACGTGTTGACCCATTCTTCCGCCTACCTAACCTTGCCTATGATTCTCCATCGTGTAGATAATGCCGCCTACGATGACGACCCGAAGTGTTGGCCGGCTTGCTGCCGCATCACGAGGAGGGGGAACGGGTGGACGAGCTGGTAGTGGTGGTGGTAGGACTAGAGGTATTCTGGGTAAAATCAGCGCGGTGATGGTAGGATTGATGTCAGGGTGGCCAAGATAGTTGGCAGGTAGTGAGGAGGAATGATGGTGTTAATGGAGTCCCTGACTTCTCCACCATTATTCCACAGCAGTTGCAGAATTTACTCCCCACTATTGTAGCCCAAGTAGGTGACCAAGGTAGAGGTCAAGGAAATGGTAGGAATCAAAACGGCGATGCCGTCAATGACAACATCCGAGGTGATGTTAGTAGGGGTTGTACCTATAAGGAGTTCTTAGTTTGTAACCCTAAGGAGTATGATGGTAAGAGGAGTGGGCTATATAATATACCCGTTGGATTGAGAAGATGGAGTCAGTTCAGGATATGAGTGGGTGTAGGGATAGTCAGAAGGTAAAGTACACTGCTGGTTCATTTGTTGGTAAGGATCATGACGTGGTGGAAACTCTAAAATCACACACGAGTCAAGAAGCCACAGAGGAAATGTCTTGGGAAGACTTTAAGATTTATTGACTAAAGAGAATTTTGCCCTAAAATGATATGCAAAAGTTAGAAACTGAATTGTGAATCACGCCATGGTCGGGGCATGGCCATGCTGCGTATACGATAGGTTTCATAATTTGCTAGGTTAGTGACTCACTTAGTAACCTTTGAAAGTAAGAGGATTGAAAGGTATGTGTATGGCCTTGCTTCATAAATTCGAGGAATGGTGGCAGCAACAGAGCCAAAGACCATCCAAAAGGCCATGCAGATAGTTGGCACATTGACTGATGAATCCCTTAGGAATGGATCCATCAAAAAGAGAGGAAATAGGGGAGAACCTAGCAAGGATAGGAATGTGAGAGATGACAACAAAAGGACTAAGACTGGAAATGCTTTTGCTACAACCGCAAACCCTGTTAGGGGAGGATACACGGGTAGGATCCTAAGTTACGACCTGCAACTACCACCATTTACCTGAGACAACTTGTCGTGCTTGTTTCAACTATAACCGACTTAGACATTTTGCTAAGGATTGTAGAGTGGTGCCTAGGAATGTGAACCCCATCAATGCTCGAAACCCAGTTGCTAGAACCTATTACGAGTGTGGTAGTGCTGATCATATCAAGGCAACATGTCCTAGGTTGAATCAGGCTCAAGACTAGAGGGAAACCCTCAAAACTAAGTGCGTGGCTGTTAATTAGGGGTCAGGTCGTAGGGAACCAAGGAATCAGGGAGAGGTTGGGCATATCATTTTGGGGAACAAGAGGAGGCTCGCCAGACCCTGAACATCATTACGGTATTATACCTCCTAAACGAATCATTATGCCACTCCCTTGTTTGACTCCTATGCCACCTATAGCATCGTTCCATACCTTTAATAAACCTCTGTTAGGCATAGAGCCCAGTTATTTAGATTTCTGTTATGAGATTGAGATAGCCAGTTGACAGCTAGTAGAGATTGATAAGGTTATTAAGGGGTGCAAATTAGAAATAGAAGGTTATGTGTTTGACATTAACTTGATACCCTTTGGAAGTGGGAGCTTTGATGTGATCATAAGAATGGATTAGTTGTCTGACCATAAGGCTGAGATAATTTGTCATGAGAAAGTAGTAAGGATACCACTACTAAATAAAAAGGTGCTTAGAGTATTAGGAGAGAAACCAAAAGAGAAGGTGAGACAGTTGATGAGTGATAGGACTAAGGAACAGAAACAAGAAGAGATAGTGGTAGTCAGAGATTTTCTCAAGGTATTCGGATGACCATCTGGATTGCCGCCTATTTCATAAATCAAATTTCGGATTGAGTTAATCTTGAGTAATGCCGGTTGCAAAGTCACCCCTATCATTTGCACCTTCTGAATGGAGGAGTTTGTCGGGTCAACCAGAGAAACTCCAAGACAAAGTTTACATTCGACCAAGGGGAGCAACCGGTATTGTTCGTTAAAGAAAAGAAACGGATCCTTTAGGATGTGTATTGACTATAGAGAGCTAAAAAAGTTAACCATTAAGAACCGTTATCCACTCCCTAGGATTTGTAGAATTTTAGTAGACAGTTAGAAACGGAATAGGCTTAATTCTCACAATATGTATCAAGGGTTATAGTGTGCTAGGTAATGTAACTAGTGATTTTTACAAAAGTCATGCTGAATTTTTTTAAATTTTGGCCGTTTTAAGCACTTTTAAGCTCGTAGCATGTTATTTTGTAAAAAAGAAGACACGTACGTTCTGATTCTCCACCCCCACTTAAATTATATAACGTCCTCGTTGTATAGATAAAACAATTAATTAATAAGGGAAAATAGAATTAGAACAGAAAACTCCGTGATGTTTTGCTCGTGATAATTCTCCAAGATGAGTCCATGAGCAAAAGGTGTGTTGACTAGGGCTTCAGCATGCCCGTGTAAGTTCAACACATGTCTTTTTCAGCGTATACCATATCATAGTTTCAGCAGGGTCCTGTATAAGAGATTAGAAGACAAGTGCAAATTCTATCTCGCTACAATGGTATAAGAAAAGAATTAAACACACAACTGTACAGGGTTCAATACGCCGTATCCCAAACCCTATGATATGCCGTATTGTTCCTGTAGAAATAATTAAATTACTAGAAATTAAATATTATGTTTTTAAAAACTGATAACGTCGAGACATCTCTATACGCCGTATCCAGAGGGGTTCGATACGCCATATTGAGTATCTGGGAAGACAGACTTGTGCAACAAATAATTAAAATGCGAAAACAATTAAAATGACCGGGTTGTCTCTCGGGAAGCACTTTTCTTTCAGCTGGTCTTTAAGTTTGACCCTTTTTCTTCCGTTCTTTCATTCTTCTAGTGTTGTCACGACCCATCCTTCATTAATGAGACGTAAAAGTTCTCGATAAGCATCGAGGCAATCCTTTGAATGTTTGAGGTGTTCGGACTCTTTTATGGTAATGTACTCCTCATCATCATCGAATGAGTATATCATCATCTCGAATCTCTTGACTTTGCAGTTCGATGGTTCAAGAATTGGATCACCCTTATGTTCTTGGTTTTCTTGAGTACAACCGGTGTTGCTTGCTTCATAATCCCTTCCAAATGTACGGTTGATGTCAAGATAAGGATTGTTGGCCCATTTAATTTTTATATTCGCATATGGTCCCCGTCCGAAATTTTCCAAAAGAGTAAATAGAGCGATCTCGTGAGCATTCACTTTCCACCAGCACTCTTGTAGTTTTACTAGTACTTCATATTCTGGCTCGTGGAAGTTTTCAAAGCAGCTCTTCAACCATCGGCAGAACTTTACCACCCCGAAAGTCGCGCCTTCCCATGATCCTTCTATTTTAGCCTTAAGTGCTAAGGTTTCATCTTTTAGTTTACCATCAGCTAGTTCATCATACCACCTGTGATCTTGAACCATTCCTAGTAGTTCCCCACCATTACATAAACCATCTATGTCAGATGTACATGTGGGCCATTTAGTTCCTCCATTCTTAAAGCGGTAAGGTTCGCATATATGATCACATAGCTGGTATGGTACCCATTTTCTGACCACGGTTTTTCAGTACCCTTTGCCTTGTCATCATTCAACTCACGTTTATATTCATCATAAGTTTTGAAGTTTTGTATATCATAAGTGAACAGATCAGTGTCAATTTTTAGGAGGCAGTTAAATTCATGGTATGCCTCGCATAAGGGTGTTTCAAAGTCAAATAGGTTTCCTTTTATCCTAAAGATTTCGGGAAAATTATCTGTTTCGTTGGGGTTGTCATCCTCCTCGGTTTCTTATTCATTGTGATCTATTAAAATGGTAGAATTTTAGGATGAACTTTTCAAGCATGTTATCCCAAGTAGTGATTGAGCCTATACACTCCTTTGTAAACCATTCATATGCAGCTCCTGCAAGTGAAACAAGGAAAATACTAAGCCTGAATCGGTCTTGAGTCAACCCATTGATTTTGATCGGCCCAACAATTTTGAGAAATTTATTAATGTGTTCGTATGCGATTTCCCCATCATTCCCATTAAAAGTGTCATTGCGTATCTTCACTAAGAATGTTCCATGTATTTCAATGATACATTTCTTGACCATTCTTCCTCGTTGTCATTAGAGACGAAATTCTTTCGGGTAGCGGTGATGTAGTCATTTGGTTCCGCTATAGTGGTTTCTTTGTCAATGGTTTCCTGCAGTTAAGCATAAATAATCACTAGGATGTGCCCTTAGGAAATGGAGCACATAAAACAGGAAATCAATAACAGAGAATTACGTTTGCTACTGTATCAGTTGACGGATACGCCGTATTTAATTAGTCTGAATACGCCGTATAGGTCTGTTGAATATCAGTAGGCCGTATAGAGTTAACTGAATACGCCGTATTGTTTAGAAAACAGATATGCCATTTAGATAGTATAACTCAATACGCTGTCTTGATCAGAAGGTTTGATATGTCGTATCCAACTGGTGGATACGGCGTATCAGGTGATCAGTCAGAATAGAATACTTTTTAAAACAATTAAATGCGAGAATTTAAACAAACAAGTTAAAACACACAATGCGAAAAAATACAAACATAATTTAAATAATTAGATTAAACTAAACTAATGAATTAATGGTTAGAAATACTGATAAGAATAAGGTTTAATTAATTCACTCCCCGACAACGGCGCCATAAAGGGTCAATTATTTGTTTATCAAGTTTTAAATTTATATTTAGCCGACAAACCTAAAACAACACTTTAACGAGCAGTGTACCCGGTCAAGATGGAGTTCGCGGTAAGTAGGGTGTCGAACACTAAGAGTGGAACATTAATCCTATATTCTATCAGTATTTTATTTAGTCTATTTACTGGTTAAACCTATGCTATGTACGTTGTCTAATGATATGGGGGTTTTCAGCCTCAGAGACTGGCACAGGTTTGGTGGATACAAATACCAATTCAATACATAATAAACACAAAAGAGGAAGATTAGAAGATAGAAAAGTGGTACAAGCCAAATGATAGAAAACTGTATTAGCCATATTAAATCCGGGTCAATGCTGGTTTGTTTGTTTTAGTGCAATGATTTACTTATCTCGAAGTGGCATATCATTCTTAAGACTTAGGCGGTACATCATACTACGACCTAGACACGATTAATCCTGTCATAATTAACGCATCCACATAAAGCATCATTTAGTTTAATTATAATCTATCTTAGAGAATTAAAGCAGTGGTGATCCTGGTAAAACCCTAGCCCAACGATACTTTACCCACTTATTGTTTGACGGTGTTTTATATACTGGTAGTCCACTATTACAATCTTTATTAGTAAATTAAAAGCATGATTGCTGAAACATAAACGGGTCACCTACCGATCCAACTAAGCTCATACTTCAAAGACAAAGACAGAACGTTATTTGTGATCCTATTGGTCCAGTAATATGAAACACGTTATAGAGAGCTATCCCGGTATCTAGATTACTTGGTCCGTATCACTAGATCCAGTTGAATGATAAGTCGCATATTCAAACACATAAACAAGTATGAGGTGATAAACATAATTAAACAATCAACGATAAATTAAGAAATCGATTTTAAAACAAATCAAACATTAAACTTCCATTAAGATGGCTAATACCCGAGGGTATTAGCCTATAACCATTGTAAATATACAAGCGTAATCAAACAATTAAAATCTAACGATTAAGAGAGGAAAAATTACATGATGTCTTTTATGGATTCATGATCAATGCTTGACCTTGGTGGCTCATCTTCTCTTTTAAAATTCGTCTTTAATGAGTATGGTATAAAGAATATGATATTGCACACCGAAAACTTATTTTTGAGTCTTCTATTTATAGTGTCTGAAAAAGACTCGATACACCGTATCCAGCAAGGTCAATACGACGTATTCAGTTGGATTCCTTGGAGTGCGTACTATGTTCATAATAAATCATTAATATCATTCCCAATTTACTTGATTTACTGTATCTTCAAATAGTTATCTTCATGGATATGGCGTATGTAGACAGAGTGAATACGCCGTATTGGGAATTGGTCAAACGCGTTTTTTTGTGAAGTCTTGGCGTTGATACGCCATATCTCTTTAGTTGGATATAGCGTATTGGTGAAAATTCAGCAATCTTCAAATGTCATCTTTTTAGCTCCAAATTATGCGCCTTTTAGCTTATCTTCACAAAACACTCCTAAATTACTACACTTATCAACTTTAAAACAATTAAGTACCAAATAATGCAATAATTATATAAAAGTGGGCAAAATAGATGGGATAAATGGTATAATAAAGTGACGTTATTTGATGTCATCAGTCGACTAAAAGATGAATAATATAATTTTTTACAAAACCTTTCTAAAATGTTTAGCAAACATAAACGTTTCATTTCGTAAAGTATAAGATGATATTTATGGTAACTAAGTGTACCGAATTGACTTATCGAGATATATTTATAAGTATTTATTATAAATATTTACGTATCTTACTTATCTATTTTGCTAAATAGTATAAGTATAAGTGTATTGTACTAAGATATGGATTTTGATGTGATATTTTTTGAGTTAAGTAGTCAACTATCACACCACTAAAACGTTTAAGATTACCATACAACAAGCATCTAATCTCTATGCATCATACCTGGAAAACTATTTTTGGAAATGAATGATTAAAATGGGACATTAACTGGACTAGGTCGTGTGCGGACGTCGTTGCATTTACTTGTGTGATTGAGATTTGGTTGTTAAAGACTTGCTTGAGGTAAGTTCTCGTAGCCCTATATTTACGGTTTTTTCGTTGGGGAAAAATGATACTCAAATGTGTTTTGAACTGTTTTCTGAACTGTGCAAAACGTGGTTTTATTTTTGGGATAATTAATATGTTTATGACTGCTATGCGTATGATAAGTGTTGGTACGCTTTGCTGTGTGATCTTTCTGTGTGGTTCTTCACCCTAAACATACTCCAGCTGGTAGTCTTTAGGTGTGGTATGTCATCGGGGTTGCGACCCCAAAAGCGTTGGTATGCGCTGGTGATAAGACTAGCGGGGATGCTAGGTCTTGGTACATGATTAGCGGGGATGCTAAGTCACAGGTTCTTGATTGTTCTGCATATATTCACTGTCATATAGCATACTTTTCCAACTGTTAGAGATATTGGCATAATGACTAGGTTTTGAGTCAAACCAATGAGCTCACCAACATTATTGTTGAGGTTTTTGAGTATCATTTTCAGGTGAAGTTAATGATCGTTAAAGTGAGGTGCTTGTAGCAGACTCTAGAGAATCCCGTATGAATCTTGTTTTAGAAGTCTTGTATTTTGATGTTTGTTATGAATTTGGTTTCTTGAGGATTGAGGATAAGATTGTATTGACCCCTGCGAGGCTTTAAGATTGGAATAATTGGCGACTATTATTTCAACCTCAAGAAATGACTAGTTAACTCTTATTGGGCTTTAAGGCCCAACAAGGGTCCATTAAGGTTTTTATGTATCCAATATACGTTCTAATCCCAAACCAAGGTCCATTAGTATACATACAAATCAATAAGCAGATAAGTAATCCGGACCACAATAAGCCATCCAATAAGCCACGGCTTATTGATTGCTTATTGGTCCGTGAGCCCATAAGCTCCAAAATACATTTATTAAGCAAAAAAATAAGCTAATAAGCTACGTATCGCATTTGGTTATCACCATAAGCTAATAAAATAGTCCACAAAATACGACATACTAGGGTAATAACCAAAAATACCCTTCTTGTATCTTCCCCTTTTTGTTGTGAGCTATTAAGCCCAAAATAAGCTTATTACCAATAAGCCAAAATAAGCTATATACAAAATAAGCTACATAGAAAATATATGTTTTTCAACAATCATGACCACAATATCAAAACTATCAAAACATTATCCTTGTTTCATTTTATTCGAACCCCAAACGCATCCTATATGTCCTTTTATAAACTTTTCGCTTTCGATTTTAAACGACCGGATCGTACAACTAACATCTATGCATCACTAACAACCCAAAAGGACAAGTAAAATTTAAATTTGAAAGACTTACAAAAAGGGTCTTCAAAAATTTATTTCGACGCGAACCGAACAACCCAAACGTTGTTTTAATGCTAACCTGTGCACTAGAATCAACTCGGAAGTACCCAAACTCTCATGTTTTTTATCAAAGTTTTAAAAATTATTTGTGTGTGTGTTGCTTACTTCGGAGGCAAGAGTGGAGAGAAAGAAAATGATGTGTGTGTTTTGATTTTCAAAGTACCATGTAGTGTGTGTGTTTTAGATGGATACAAAAGGTTTATGTACTAAGTTAGGACATACTTACCTAAAATTATGCCATCTTATCCCCTTGCTTCATTTAGAACTGGTCAAGGCATCCTATGCCCCCGGGTGTCTTCGTTTTCGTGTCGGGATCACTTAAAAACTCATAAAACTCAACCGTAAATTATTCCCCAAAGTTACTTAGCATTTTTATTCACTTTAAAAATACTTTTCCAATAACTTAGAGTATTTACTTGACATATTTTCATATTAGACCTCCCAAAACACGTTTCAGACATTAACGGACGTGTCAGGACTCGTTTTTCGGCATTTATCAAATTTCACGGGTCAACCACCCAGAATATAAATAACCCAATAATAAACTCTAAAAAGGATTATTATACACGATAAACCATTAATTACCACAATTCTCATAAAATCACCACTGCCAACACAGTACAATATTCTAAATAACTGACAAACATCGAATAGTTAAAGGACTAAATTAGAATATTCAAATCACAAAAGGGGCAAGGGTAAAAAGTCATTGAGACACTTCTATACGAGCTTTTGGGTGTGGCCACACATACATCTGATTAATCCTATGAGGGGCCCAGTGGCATCATTCTTTAACAATTGAAGGAAAAAAAATTCTTTATTGACTATAAGTGTCAAGCCATATGTTTCACAATCACTTATGAAAATAGTTCTTATTAGCTACCTTATTCAGGATAACTTAAACTACATCAAGAAGGATTATCCACACATGCAAGACCTACTTGCATCTTAAGTATATGGATTTGGTAAATTAAAATCACTTACAAGATTCACTTAATGACGCCGATTTATAAAGTGATAATCTTGTTAGTTGGGGAAGTCCGATATACATCTTATGAATATCATGTGAGTTTGGCAGACACATCCTTTAATATAAAAATATCACCAATCACTCAGATTTGTCTTTGTTCAACAATATTCCCATATTGTTGATCAACAATGAACTAATTTAGAATAATAACATTATTCATGGATTAAACATGCAAATATAGGACACAATTTATATTAAATATAACAACATACGAAGTATCATTTTCATTAATAAAATTGTATTAACATTCCTTATCCAAATACTAAATAGATCAAATGCATGATAATTCTAGTTGACGACTCATGCCTCAAGATACGACGATCGTACTTGTTGACAAGGCATAGATTTCATTAATTTAAACTAGATTTGATCCTTCGAAATTTTAAGAATACTTATTTCAAGAATTCAATTAGTGAATTTCTTAAATATCTATGATGATTGTTTGTTCATGTACATACAAATATCTTGATATTAACAAAATATCTACCATAAGGTGTGTGACATCAGCTGTTGGAAACAATCATCTTTTACAGCTTTTAAAAGTTTAAAGCATTCTTATTCTTTAATGTATAATGCAACTATGCTCTTAGTTGAGCACAACTGTTGGAAACACAAAAAGTGTCGGTCACTTTCAACATGTAATAGTCTTAGCTCGTAGTTTATGTAATGATTAGATTAGTAATCTAGTCCGGCCTAAGACCCATAGGAAGCCCATCATAGCCCATGGGCCGGCCTATAGGACATATATAAGCCATCTCCTAGCCTTGGAGAGGGGTTGGTTGTTTTCATTTTTCACATTCCATCTTAATACAATTCATCCATTCCATCACTTTCTCTCTCTAACCATCACAACTCACATCTCACTCTTGTTCTTGGTTTGATCATTAGATTATTAGTATTCTTCAATTGGTATCAGAGCCATGGAGTGGTGTGTTTACTTTTTGTGTTTGATTTGTGTTCAAAAACCTTTACAAAGAACAAAATAGTGATTCAAAATTTTTTGGCTTAAAAACCTTAAAGTTTTCATTTTTATTGTTCCTATAGGGTTAGTAACACTAGTTGTACAAGAATTTTTGCTAAAAACTATTCAAAAATGTGTCTTTTTGAGTTTTGAAAATTTGGGTTTCGTACTAGTTGAAAGTAATAAATGACAAGGATTGTAGTTTGATGTTTGGGGTTTTCAAACTTATGAAGTGTGTTTTAGAAGATTCTGGTGATGAACTTGAATATCTTCAATAGTTGTTTCTAGAGTAGAAATCCTAGAGTGAACAAAAGTAAATATGTCTCTAAGTGCGCCCTCCTATGGCCTTGTTGTTTGCTTTTGAGTACCGATTTGTATAATGTCCTTTCTCTCCACAAACATTACAAGTTATGGATACTGGTTGTGGGTTGTTTCTAGTGGCTGGTCTTTTGTTTATGCAATTCTTGGTCAGATGACCTACTCTGTTGCAAGTCCGACACTTGACAGTGCAGGGTCCTATGTGATGCAGGGCGCACCTTTCACACAAGGGACGATTCCCAGTATACCCATTGGTGGCAGCATAAGTCTTGAAGGTTTCTTGCCTTCTATTCTGCTGGTGGTGGTAATCGTTGTTACGTTTGTTATTGTTATAGTTATTCTGATACTTGTTGTTGTTGATGATGTTTCGTCTATCTTTAAGCTTTCGTTTGAGATTTATTGATATACTTGTCATAAAACAAGCCTTATTATCTGTTCCATTAACCTCTGATATGTTTGAGGGGGCTTCCACCAAAGTTTTGAGGCTTCGAGGCAGTAACATTTCCTTCAATACTTTTAGGTAATCCACTGATGAAGACTTCCATAAGTTTCTTGGTGTTTGGTACCATGTTTGGGCATAAGACGGCTAATTCCTGGAATTTCCTAATGTAAGTCTTAAGATCATTTCCTTTTACGACCAAGTTGTAAAATTCGTCTTCATTTCTGACTTCAGTTCGAGGCAATACTATTGGGTTAAGAGCCATTTCAATCGGACCAAGTGATTTGTATTGGCTTGATCTATATCCAATAGGTTTGAAGCGTATGAATTTCCACCAGGACAGGCATCACGTTAAAGTAACCGAGTAGCAAAAGGTCACTTTGTTTTCCTCGCAACAGTTTGTCTACGAGAATACCAATTCCAGTCCGCTCAAACCACGAATAGGCCAACTGGCTCCTTATCGTACCATTGAAGTAGAAAGGATTACAGCTACAAACTCTTTAGTAGTTTTCCCGTTTTTTGCTACAGAATTCCAATAGTTCTGGGTATCTGTTAGGATTACACACTTGCCATTGTTCAGCTTGTGCCTTTCAGAACTGCGGCAATAGCCATAAGCAATCAGTTGCTAATGGCAGCCAAAGTTTATGGCTGTTGTTTCATGATGTTGATCGTCCGGTTTGGGAGGCACATTGATAAAATGAACTCATACGTTTTGAAAGAGTAATACTTAAAATAAAATGTGATGCTTACATGCTTAATGATAATGCTATATTTTTGAGATTTTAAAGCACGTAAAAGCTCTAGAGGGTTATAGAATAGATTCAAAATGATGGAGACGAGATAGAAATGCTGCATATGATGATGACATAGGTGATGTTGAAAGAGAAGATAATGTTGGGTATAAAATAAAAACAAACCAGGGTAACCGGGATCTCCTTTGTATTAAGAACAGATAACTAGCCATTAGTATAATTACATAGTCAAAGAATTGACAAGTGTTTTTATTTAATACCACACCTCCCGTGGCTAGGATGAAGCTATAACCTAGACTGATATTTTGCTTGATTTTAGAGCTTGTGAGATGGAATCTAAAAGATCTTCCTGATTTGTTTGGTGACAGAGCTTTGGCTTTCCTCAATGATTTGTACGAGATCGAAATTCTAAAGTCAGCAAAAGAAACCTTATCCTTTTGTGCCCGAATTGCTTCTTTAAAGTTTTGGATAATCTGAGAACGGACTATCTTAAGTTCATTATTTAGCTCGTTACCTCTTCCATTTTTCCAATGCGGGGAAAGAGAGTTCATCTAAGTTAATTCAAAATAATCTTTGATTTGATCCTCATGATGCTATTAGAATGTATCTTAATGAACATTTGTTTTCCTATTTCAAGTATCTGAGGTGGGTAGGAGTATAAACTCAGAAAGATGGATGATACCAAATCACAGGTTGAATTTCGAAATGAAATTAGATCACGTAGTTGAGAAGAAAGATGGGGGATGGATTTTCTTCATAGGTGTAATAATTCTTCAGTGAACAAAGAAAAACCGGGGGATCATAATAGTATGATGGTGCTAATACCAGGAGATGAGTCAAAATAGCTGTGAGTAATAGGATCTGGTATGGAATAGGTAACTTAGTATAAAATGCTTGTACTTCCTTTAAACAAGGATTAATTTAAGAAAGGGAGAATATGGTGGAATATTATTATCTTAGAGTTTCCAAAGATTAAAAATCATCTTTCCCGATGAAGCTGAGAAATAATCCGATGAGACCGAAGTATAGTTAGAATATTCATAGAGGAAAAAGCATCCTCAATATCGGAAGTAGAGTGGTTGGGAGAAGACATCGTTCTGTTAACAACCCAGTTGGGTAGATAACATAATTATATATTGGTAATAATATAGTAGTAATACTATTAGCTTTACATACTGTTTTTGGGATGAAGTGCAAACGAGGACTTTGATGGCTAGAAAAAGAAATGTGGTTATAGTTAAGGTTTTGACCTTGTTCTCTATAACCATGGCGCTGATACCAATCTGTAACACCCCCATTTTTACATATAGCAGCGGAAGCTAATCTGGGGTATTACTTCATGGATACAACAATCATAATCATAGAAAACGACTTAAAAGAGACGTTGTTCAAAAGATACGTTATCATTCATATTAAATTAGTTTTACAAAGTCATTGTCCAAAATCTGTTACATACAATGTAAAGATAACAAATTTAGCCATCTCAAGTTCATACCTACTCCTGGCCATAAGTTTGGCGCAATTACCTGAGATAAACATGCTAAAAAGTCAACACAATGGTTGAGTGAAATTCATAGGTTGAAATTTATAGTTGAATGCCAAGTTCAATCATCAAGTAATTGTTATAAAGACAGTGTTAAAGTAATGCGTTCTAGTGTGAATGGATTTACGTTGTTATACACCCGTTATTCTAATAATTGCAACAAATAACCAATTATCATGGAAAAATGGTATTGCATTTATAATGTATTATTGCGTTTTGTTTCGCCTAAGCTCATGGCACACAAACTGACTGGTGTATATATATACCCAAATTGATGTGATATATATATATATATATATATATATATATATATAAATAGTATATTTTAAATATATATATATATATATATATATAGATAATGGCCCTCCCGGTGTAGGTAATTTCCATATACCTATGAAATTCAAATATAGTGTGCTTGGTTATCATATCCAGGCTAACCCAAATAGGAGCGTCAATCCGATGAGATCTATCCCACAATATTTCGTTCACTTTGTAATGGATGAATGTCCATGATATTGAAGGGACTTTTTGACAAATAAGTAACTTAACATTAATTGTAATGGGATATCAGTGATAACATATATCTGGAAAACACATGTATTTTGTAATTTATAGCATGTAACCTCCTCACGGGTTTATAAATATTACAGAGATTTAAAAAAGTGAGCTATGAACTCACCTGATCGGTAGTTGTAATAAATATTCCAAATGAAAGCTGACGACCTATCACAATCTAATTAGGGAAGGTGATATAGTAAAATGATAGTAAATAGCCTCTCAGCAACCTGCATAAATATGTCAGAGTCTTAGATGAAGATATGTACTCAAGTCTTTAGGGTTTCAGAGAGTTGTGAGTTTATTGGAAAAGTTTGGAATTATTGTATCCCCGATCGGAGTCACATAATTCAGCAGGTCATTCAGTAAAACGTTTGAGACTAGGGCACTTTTACATTTTAAACCCAAAAACTCAGTTAAGAACGTAATCCCATAGAAGGAAACCTCTTAATATGAACTACCTAGTATTGTGGGTATGATATAGCATCGGGACACAAAAGAAAGGATTTTATATAAAGCACATCGATGAAGAAGTGTAAATAGTTTATAAACATAATCGGTTTTAACGTTTTACCAATAACGGGAAGTGTTTAAGCACGTCAAGCGTTAATTAAAGCTTTATTTATGTGTTTGTCTATGGTTTCCTTTCCATAATTAATTTCTTTTGTGATTAGAGGTGTTACAATGGGAGCGTCGGGCAGGTTGGGTAACAAGTTAAACTGGGTTCAAACTAAAACATGTCATCTTTTAAGTACGGGTCGAAGCAAACCTGTATGAGATGGGCTAATCGACTACAAAATCTTTCATTTGACCGTTTAGAGGTAAATATAAACGGGTCGACGCAAGTATAAACAAATGATCTACTTACTACTCAAAACTAACATCAGTTGCTGCATTTTAAGCAGCAACTTCTGAATCAAAATCATGTGTTTTGTTTTCTAACCCTTCACCAAGGTTAAACCTAACAAACTGTTTGACTTTTATATTTTCTCCAATGTTTGCAATCGTTGGCTTAATGATCTTTAACCACCACTTTAGCATTTTTAATATGATCTTTAACCACCACTTTAGCATTTTTAATCACACCAGGTTTAGTATTAAATCTTCATAGATAAAGTTAACTGATTTCTACCACACACAAACACCTTATACAAGTAGACAATTGGATGACATAATAATCAGTGATTCAGATTTCTTTTAGTTCATTGTCGTAATTGAAAGTAATTCATCGTCGAAGACAGTAGATGAAAAAGGAGACCCACCTGTCCAAAAGGATTTACAGATGTTGGATCATATGGATCTCTATGCACTAGATACTATGGATCCATTTGTAGGTATTTGTTTTCTAAATTGTTTCCAGTTACCATTTTTTAGATATTAATGTTTCGATTGAATTCTTTGTGTAGTAGATTCTTATCCATTCATAAGCAGTGCTTTTGATTCAGCTTGACAGGAGATAGACAAGTCAACGATGACATTGCTGCTTCCCCGGGCTTCTCCTCTGCTTAATACTTTCACAAGAAATAAAAAAATCAAAAAACATGAACCTCCAGGAGGAAAGAAAGGAAACTGACCACGACCACAAAGATCAACCTCCAGGTTTAGTATTAAATCTTCATAGATAAAGTTAACTGATTTCTACCACACGCAAACACCTTATACAAGTAGACAATTGGATGACATAATAATCAGTGGTTCAGATTTCTTTTAGTTCATTGTCGTAATTGAAAGTAATTGTAAATATGGCTGTAAAAAAATTATGAGGAGCATCAATTTGGTAATTTAGAACAAGATACCAGTCTTAGAGTACTAATCCAAATACAAGTATATTCTGTCTTCTAATTTTTAACACTACTCTTTAGAATCTCAACTCCTAAATATTCTTCATATTTTTCTGTATAGAATGCTGCTAATCAAGCTTTTTAAACATTTTGTCCCAACTTACTTTGCAAAGACAGATGATAAAGGGCGTTATGATGCTGATAGTGCAACCGTTTTAGTTGGAGGTATTGTAAAACAAGCAGTAGAAAAGATGGACACGTTAAGAGTAGTGGTTGTGAAATTTCTCTAAATGATTTTGTCTTAGTATTTAGTATGTTATGGCCGACTTTTGGTTGTTGAAGGTTACAGTTTTCTGATTTTCTTTATTTCCTTACGGTATATTTTCTATTTCTATGAAATAGTATGCGTTGACATATGGTTGTTACTCACATTTATCTTTGGCAAAATCATAACGATACATTGTCATTTATAGTTAAATAATGATAAACCTAACCATTCAACTTACTATGACTAATTCTTAGGAGTTGTTAATAATAGCTAACTAAGCTATCGATACCCAAACGACCGCTTCATACAATGAGCAATCCTTCACATCAATCTCAAATACCAGCATACTGTTACCTTGGCAATAACCCATTATACCAAGGCATCAACATTTCCAAAATCATTAACCAAGTATCCATTATACGTGCATCGTGCGAAAAGCAAGCTGATACAACCCGTGAGCATCGCACGGGTTTACATGCCTCGTATTTGAAAAAATGCAACTTAAACTACATGAATTAATGCTCATTAAAAATATATCAAGGTTAACACTTGAAGCAACTAACAACACAATGGTAGTGTAAAGACAAAGTTTAGAACTTATTAAAACCACTAAGTTTTGTTTTAACTATGGTTAGTTAAAAAGTTAAAGTAACGGGTTTTTTTAACATCCTACCGATAATCAAATTAACCCATACCTAAATTCTCGAACTAGAGAAACCCAAAATCAACTAGGATCGCACTCGGGAATAACTTTTGACCCTGACCAGACTTTAAAACAAACCGCATTGAGCAAAACCCGAACACCAACATGATGCCCTAAACAATTACGCACACCCTATGAGCAACGCACATGTATGAAGTTATACGATGCTTCACATAAGTAAAACTTCAATTTTTCCCAAAAAAACAAGCCAAGTGCAACGCACGGGTATGAACGCCTTGTCAAACATAAATAATAAGTATGTGAATTCTAATAAATTAAAGGTGATTAAAGTCATTATTCCTCAGGATTCACAAGTTTAGTTTTAGTAATTTATCTTTAAAACAAAATTATTTGCGTTTAATAGTTACTAGTGTTAGCATATAGCCAATAAGAAGGCCACAACCCATTTAGTCTTTAGGGTTTACCATTTTGTTTAGTCTATATATACGCATTGTACTATTTCTATTCATTATAAATTCAAGAATAGTTTGTTTGGTATCTTTGGTTTCTACATGGTAGCACAACCTCAGTGTTGTTAGTTTTGCGGATCGAACTTCGCTATGAGTTCGCAAGAATACGATCAAACCTTTATGAAACGCTGTTAGTATAACAACCCGCAATTTTCATCAATGTAATTTCCACTATGATATATATAAGGATCATTTCCATGGGAAAATTTTTGCTTTATTTCATGCCAACTATGTATCGTAACTTGCATAACTAAAGTTAACGAGCTCACGCAACCTATCTATGGCAATCCTATCTACATATATGTCAAGCAAACATCATAATATGTCAATTTAATATCTTAATATCATTTTTACAAAGTACGTTACTCATATAATGTACCATTTGCAATGTTATATCAAGACAGGCTTTAAACCGTTATCGTATACCTCTAAACCCTAATTCCATGAAAGGTTAATATCTAAAGTGAATTCACAAGCTACTAAAGTATATGTACAAGTAATATAACATCTCATTTTAATATACTTTCCCTCAAAAATAAGGTACAAGTCTTTTAAAGCTTAATTTACAAGTCATTAATGCATGATATCCAAAATAGCCGTTTTACCTCCGTTTTCCTAAGAAACTTGTACAATCCATCAAGTACAAGTTACAAGCAAGTCATGCACTTCATTTACATTCTATATTCATTCTTAATTCATGAAATTACAAGAAATCCAAGTTAGAAATCC
Organism: Tanacetum coccineum; assembly: GCA_026074375.1. Taxonomy (NCBI): domain Eukaryota; kingdom Viridiplantae; phylum Streptophyta; class Magnoliopsida; order Asterales; family Asteraceae; genus Tanacetum; species Tanacetum coccineum. The sequence continues at coordinate 24,544 of BQNB010031531.1, read as the reverse complement.
TAAACCGAGCTAGTTTCTAAACCGAGACCCGTTTATTGATTTTTATCCATTTTAAACCTCAACCACTACCCAAATAAGTTGTAATAACATAAATTACAATATTATAAATCACATTCCATCATCATTTCATCATATTAACAACAATGTACAATAAATAAATCCAAGAAACCCTAATCGAACCCTAATGTGAACTTTTGACCCGTTTACTTGTTTTCACCCATTTTAAACCCGAACCACCTATCAAATCTTGTTAATAACTCTTAATACAAGTCTTGTAATCATTAATCCATCGTTATTAAACAAGTATACATGAAATGAAAGCTTAAAAACCCTATTCGTTCCCTATTAAACCGCGACACCATTTCTTTCCTTTTGACCCATTTCAAGAGTTAGATTTGCATCCAAGCACCTTAATGACTTACCTCCTTCACTGTTTGAAGATATATCAGTTAGCGACGGTTTTTTCTGTCACTAGATCATCGCTAAAGCGTCGCTAATTGCACCTTTTTGTGAACTAATGTGGCCATTTGAAGAGGCACGAATTCCCCTGTAAATAGGGACATCATTCCAACATTTTTGTCATCAAAAACACATAAATACTCTCCAAATCCATCATAAAGCCAATTTGATTCGATAGATTCAAGTTTATCTTGAATTGATTGTTGTATCCTCAAAACAGTCGTACCAATTCGGGCGAAATTCTGTTTTAGGACACTGCTAATTGCTGACCTCAATTACGTTATTGTAATCCTTTGATTTATGTGTTATACACTTCGTATTATGATTTGTAAATTCATAACAGGTTTTTGATTACTTTAGGAAGAAACTAATAGCAATACTTTTAGTTTTTTTTGGTTCTGAAGGTTCGTTCATCTTGTTTTATAACGAGGCATTCTTTGAAATTTTGATCTAGTGTCAAAACTTTGTTATACAATGTATCAAATTAACTTATCTGTGATGAAAGAAATACACGGTGCATGTCTAAATGTGCGCAAGCGTGTATATACGTTAGTGTGTGTGTGTATACAAACATTTTCAGAATTGAGTTGTTGATCTATAGATTTGAAAATTATATATCATATTGATCACAAAACATCATTACTTCATAGAAGAAACTGCACACATTACAAACCGCATCATTTAAAGATCAACCCGTACTCAAATTACATATATTAATATCAGACCAATGTTTGGCATAACTCCCAACACAAGCCACCTGACATAACATCAAAAACTCGGTCCAAAGCTCTTTGAGCTTATAAAGTCAGTAAAGAGGTTTTTGAAAGGGCGTATATATGTCACCAAATTCAAGATATATATTACCTAGAGGACTGTAAGTAACATGTAAAGGGTGTCATCGAACAAACAGATAGATGGCTAAATCTAAGATGATGTTATGAACATGAAGTTAATGATTGGTGTCATTGTTTATAGCATCATGAACTAGTGAGTATGTGTTTGATTCTTGAAATAGATTCTTTTCGGCTATTTAAACTAAAGAGGAAACATAATAAGTGGGGTATGGTTTGAAGTTAATTCTTGTAAAAGCTGGTGTTTAAAGTTTTTGACATGAATGCCTAGGTGGTTGCGCACGTCGATCAAATTAAGATAAAGACACTTTAAAAAAAATCAAAATCAAAGGTTATAGATTTCTAACGTAATTACAAATAGGAGCAAGGCATTAACCATTTAACTATATCAGCACACTTAGGGGGTGTTTGGCTAACCTTAACTAAGGTGCTTCTTAGCCAATTGTATTATCATTATAAAAAGCTTAGCCGAACACATTGAGAAGTGATTAATAGCCTATTGAAAAGCAAAAACCAGCTTAACATACGGCCCCTTTAAAATGCATTGTACTAAAGCTATAAGCTTTTTTTACAAGCTAGCTTAACCAGACACTCGCTTAGTTAAGCCACCAATTAACTACACGCTCAAACTTGACTCAAAGTATCACCACAAATTTACTGTATCTTTTAAACGTAATTCATTTTGACCCAGCTTAAGTATTAGTTTTGACACTCCGTTAAAATTGAATTCCACACTAAGCAAAACTTTTGAAACAACCATAACACTAAATTGGTTTGTATTGAATTGGATGCTCTTAAAGCATCATTTGAGAGCATCTAATATACAACATTCTAAAGGAGGGTAAACTTCGTTGTTTATTATTCCATCCATCGATCCAATATATATAAATACATAGATAGTTCTAGACTTGGGCTTGAGCCCGATACAATACAAAGTGGGCTATAACACATAATAAATACTGCTAACACTCCCCCGCAGTTGGAGCGGGAGGACACCGGACGCTCAAACTGGAGCGAAATTCTTCGAATAAAGCCAATGGTAAGCCTTTGGTGTCAATCTCAATATGCTTCGTGCGTTGATGTTGAACCGGATTGCAGGATAAATAAACAACACTGACATTATCACAATAAACAAGCGTAGCGAAAGATAACAGAGAGTGCAACTCACGCAATAAGTTGCGTAACCAACAAGTCTCAGTAACAGCATTGGCAACACCAAGATACTCGACCTCAGCACTGGAACGAGAAAGCGTTGGCTGACGCTTAGATGACCTAGAAAAAAGATTGTTGCCAAGAAATACACAGTAACCTGAAGTCGAACGCCGAGTGGTCGGACAACCAGCCCAATCCGCATCTGAGTAAGCAACCAAATCCGTAGTAGAGGAGGAAAATAACTGCAACTCATAATCCAAAGTACCACAATCATACCGAAAAATCCGTTTAAGAGCTGATAGGTGAGGCTCCCGCGGATCATGAATATAAAGACAAACCTTCTGTACGGCATAAGAAATATCCGTGCGTATAAAAGTAAGATACTACAAAGAACCTGCAAGACTGCGATACAAAGTGGGATCATATACCGGATCACCGTCATCCCCAAGCTTAGACTCCGTATCAACAGGAGTCCGACTAGAATTACAGTTAACCATATGTGCCCTCTCAAGAATTTCAGCAGCATATTTCTTTTGAGATAAAAACATCCCTGAAAAATCTCGTGTAACAGAAATACCCAAAAAGTAATTAAGAGATCCCAAATCTGTCATGGAAAATTGCTGATGTAACCATCCAATAACCTGTTGTAGCAATGTCTCAGAAGAAGCAGTAAGAACAATATCATCAACTTATAATAACAAATAAGCAGTATCATCCCCCTACCGATAGATAAACAAAGAAGAGTCACAACGGCTATGGTGAAATCCAACTCTAGTAATATATGAAGCAAATCTCTGAAACCAGGCCCGAGAGGCTTTTAAGCCCATAAAGAGACCGCTGTAATAACACACATAGTCAGGGTGAACAGAATCCCGAAAACCCAAAGGTTGATGCATATAAACTGTCTCAGTTAAATCACCATGTAAAAAAGCATTTTTGACATCAAGCTGATGAACAGGCCAGTGTCGAGAAGTAGCTAAACTGAGGACAGTCCGAATAGTACCAGGTAAAACCACCGGACTAAAAGTCTCATCAACATCCACACCTGCTAACTGAGTACTGCCATTTCCCACAAGACGAGCTTTGTAGCGACTAAGAGTGCCATCAGCATGAAATTTATGACGAAATAGCCACATACTCTTGAGTAAAACAGAACTAACCAAAAATAAAGAAGCAGAATATGGACCCGGGCAACAATCAAATTTCATTGAATTGCATAACTAACAACATCCCATCTATTGACAAGATCTAGGAGACTTACAAGAGAGATTGCTACTATATCATCTATAAATCCTATAAAGTTTTGTTTATATAAAGCTTATTCCATGACTCTTAATTAACTCTATCATTTGAACTTCAATATTTGTAGACGATGATATGGTAAATGTCATTTAATAAGATTTGGTTTGAATAAGTATTTGGTTTATTAGGGTTTGTAAGGAATGATAATAAAGAAGATAATGGTTCACTTAAGTACATGAATGTTTGGAATCAGAGGGGTTTCAGAGGGGTGTGCATTAAGTGTCGTCGCACATAGCCTCCACTTAAAAGGCGCCAAATTTTTACTAGTTTTGCTTATAAATACGTATAATATTAAACATATATGAGCTTATTAATTCAAGTTTGTATGCAATTTCTCTTTAGTTTACAAGTGTAATAGTTTGGGGTGAGCAGAAACCGCACCGCAATCCGCAAAACCGTAAAAAACCAAACCGTAAAAACCGCACCACTGCAAAAACCGATGGATCGATTTTAAGAAAAAAGGAAACCACAAAATGCGATGCGGTTACGGATTTACCCGTAAAATCGAACCACAAAATCCGAACTGCACCGCACGTTGATTATTTTAAACCGAAAAACGGCACATTGATTATTTAATGTGTGTTATAAGGCTTCTAGTGCATATTATCATTAAGATTCTTATAAGTCATAAGTAATGTGTGTGGTTACATAAAATATATGCATTGTTATAACTGAAAAAACCAACATTGTAAACCAAAAACCGAAAAATGCCTGCAAAACCAAAACCGCAAAAATGTGGTGCGGTGGGATTTCTATTTTTGTAGAAACCGCAAGTGCGGATGCGGTTCGATTTTAGTCAAAAACCGCACCAAACCATACCATGCTCACCCCTAGTAATAGCGTCTTATATTTATTATTGCCTTGGGCCATCAAAAACTACGGGACGACCTTGGTTGGAATTTGGAAGAGATGAATAGTTGAGTCTTGTCAACTTATTTTTTATGAAGATGAAAAGTTTACGTGTTGCAAATTATGTCATTAAATATAAGTCTTCCTTGGAAACACAAGTCAACATGTGGAGTAATGTGGGCGGGAAAGTGGAAATGACGAATACGCCTTTGCTCAGATGGAACTTAACGGGTAAAAGTGACTTTCGTTAGCCATAATGACTACTAAATCCGTCTCATAATAAGTGTCCAGTTTGACTTTTCAAAGTCAAACTGGTTCAACTTTAATCTTATATATCTTTGCGTGTGTTATATAATACTTGATGTAAAATATATGAACGGATTGAGTTTTAAGTGTATTTTTCATTGATATAATTTTCATCAAGTAGTATATAACACAAAAATATATTTATGGTCAAAATTGAACCAGTTTGACTCTGAAAAGTCAAACTGGACACTTATTTTGGAACGGAGAGAGTATTTTGCAACAACAAAAATAAACTTTATGGACATTTTATATAATAACTTCGCTTCGGTGATCAGCTTGCAAAAATCACAAACTTTAGAGACGAAGTTTGCAATTTACCCTTAAATCAACAGACAATGTTACCAATCACTAATTTCTTATTAGTAATCATCTCCTCAGTTTCTTCAATCTATCGCTTTGCTTGCAAACACCCTTTGCATGTTACTTTCACTCCTCATTTGCATAATACAAATCAGGTACACTCATTTCTTAGGATTATCAAATAAGACTAGTGATACGATTAGGCATCTTATATCGAATCTCAAACTAGTAATAATAAGTTTGAAACTCAGCTAGGTAACTGTTCATAATTGACTTTCTTGATCCTTAAAATAAAAAATCGTACATCACGCTCAAAAATTCATTATATTCGTAAAAGAAAATAACCGCACTACAATTGACATCATCTTAAGATCAACAACACTCGTACTCAAATTTCATAAAATAAAACCAGACCAACGCGTGACGTTCCGGTACCATCAACAAGAGGTTTTAGCTAGGAAGGGTGTGAGTCATTAGACCGAAAATATATGTTACCTATATGATTGTAACTAACATGCAGAGGGTGTCGTCGAGCAAACTGATATATCGCATAAACTGTGTTGATGACGATGAACAACAACCTAGTGATTGGTGTCATTCTTAATTAAGAGCTTGATCGAACTAGCTAGTGATCAGTGTGTGTTTGATTCATGAATTATATGGAGTCTTATTTTTTGGGGTATTACTCCTTTATACTAAAGAGCAGGATTGCCTTTTCGATGCATGCCTTAAATGCATCCCGACCCGGCCCGTTTTTTCTTTCTTTTTCTTATTGATGGCACGTATCTCACACGTGTCTTCTCTTCCTCACACCTACACCACACGCACACCAAATTAAGCACCAAACCCATTGCCCCCATTCTTTCTCACAGATCCACCGCCTCCATACGAACCGGAATCTGATATAATAAAGTCACATAAGGTAAAGTCATTTAACTAATATTCTCAATATCTTTATGCGATTGGTTTTTGATGATCACACCATCACACACATACTTCTCTTACTTTTAAGGATTACATCTACTGTGGGAGAGTTATGGAGCATTCTTGGCCGTTTGAAAGCTGAACAAAAAAGAGACTACAATAGTTTGAGGTGCTACATGATTTTTGATTTTGTTTCTAATATTCATTTGTTAAAAATATGATTAATTTGGCCAACCTATGAGCTTATTAAACTATTGGAAATCTAATAAGGTCGCAATTTTTATGCTTATCAGCTTATCAGCTTCAACTTATAAACTTGATAAGCTATAACCGGGATAAACAAACACCTCCATAAAGATATTGAGAATATTAGTTAAATGACTAGGAGTTGTATATGATATAAACGAGGTTGACGCGTGGTTTTTGTAGTAAAGGGTAAACTGTGTGTATATGTGTCGGCGTGCGCGCGTGAGATATGGTTAACGGTCGGAATGTTTTATATAGGCAAAACGTGTTCAACCATAAGAATGTAAGATACTTAGGATTTAGGCGCGAGATACGAATGTTCTAATAGATACATCCTGATATTCAACCATAAGAATGTAAGCAACAGAACGCAAGGATTTACTTCGATATTAAGGTTCGGGTAACTTCTTTTTACGGCCATACGATTTAATATGGCAATCAAGAACCATCTCACTGTTTGTGGTGAGGGGTAGTCGTAAGTTTTATTTTTTCCACTTTATCTGTATACATTAGTTGCAAGTGGTTGCAAATGTCACCCGAATGAGCATGAATTAGGTTGACTTCTGACATTCCGGTATGTTGTCTATCGGTTTAGGTGACACAACTTCAGCCCAGGAAAAGAGACAAGCTCCAACGCCATTCACGAGTGAAACAACATATCCAAGCTCTGAACATCATTTCAGAGTAAAACAACTATCAAGCTCTGAATAGCAATCCAAGCTACGACCTGAACACGACTTTTAATTTGGAACTACAGATTTCATCAATCTCTAAAATATTTACGCGTGTCCCAATAACCCCGAGACTCGAATCCAGTCCAAACAGTCCCTAAATCAAATCTGTCCAAACAACACTTAACCGTTTCTTTTTATTCATCTCTATTCCTTTTGTATTTTGAAATTGCAATTGATGGTCGTTCAAATTGGAAACTTGTTTATTGGTCGAGGGTTTTTAGGGAAGGGTAAAAACATAAGAATGTACATCGAGACATAATTCATAAATCACTATTTTCATATGAGTTGCCTAAGAAACAAAATAATAAAAACAGAAAATTTGAAAAAATCAAAAGATGCCGACCTCGATACCTACACAAAGGAGTTGGGAGGTTGAGCATTAAGGCCAAATGATGTGTTTTGAAGTTTTTGCCTCTTTCCCACACACGTAGGCGCTTAGCGATCTCCCTCTACTCTCTATAAATAGACAAGTTAGGCTCTATTCATCATGATAATTTATTACTTTATATCATGTCCTAAAAGATGTATCAAGAACACGTTTTGACGCGCATTGAATTATTTGTGTACAGGTTTGATTGAGACAGGTGTTCCCCCACTCCAGAACATTTTTACAGTGTCAATACGCCTTGCATAACTGATTTGACGCGCAACCATCGCAACTATTGACACTTCCTCTAAGTCGGGTTTCAAAGATGAGTAACAAGAAGAAAAAAGATCAGCGCTAAAAACAAAAAAAGTTTTCGTTTATTATTAAAAAAATTTGAGTTCTATTTTTGTTTATGCATTGAATTAGTAATTACCTTTTATCTTTTTTGAGCAGGCGATGACGCTAGCTTGAACAAACTTAGCCACAATTGAAAATCCGCGCATGCACCAATACCTTTTATAGCTACTAGCGTGCGAGCAAGTGGGGATCGACATCATCATGTATGTTTTTGGTATACCCACCGTAAATGGATGTGTGTTTTTTGAATGTGTATGACTTGGACAACGGTAATAACATATTTGAGACCATGATACAGTAACTTTTTTAAGGGGTACGTTTGGTATGGTCGGTCTTTTGGTTCACCCAAACATACTTTAATTCAAAGATTCAAATATTGTTTAGAAGCCTTCTATGAAATCTTATAAAAAAATTAGAATCAGAGGTCGTATTATTTATTCTTATTGATTTACTTTTGGGTTTAAAATCTACTTAAAAATTGATTTTTATTAAATTTTATACATCGACTTTGTCATATGTCTTTTACCTCTTATCATATGGTCCATCGGTTTTGGTAACGGGATAATTTAATCATAATTCAGAAACAGCTAATTCGCTTCTCACTAGGGATTATAATCAGCTCCCGCATATAAAGAAATATTAGTGGCCATACACTAATTCCACTTCTTTATGCCTATTTCCAGGTGGAATAATCCTTTTTTACGGCCCTCAATGCAAACAAAGAAGTCTCTGTAAGTAATGGCAAATATTTTGCTGCCATATTTTCTTATTACTTGATAAACTTAAACGACATAGTAAGTGCAATATTCTGAGGAATTATCTATGTTAAATATGTGGATTTATCCTCCCTCAGGCATGAAGTTCGTGAACCCAACTTATTTCCTAAATTTGAATAAGATAACAGTTGTATGAACAACACTCTTTTGGTCACTGTGATTTGGTAAATGATCATATATAAATATGCCGACTTTACACTCTAAATCTGAAATGTGATGTCACAAGCTAGAAATAAGAGCTTCTATCCATTAGTGATGAAGTTAGTTTTAGAAGCAGTAATTTGGATTTTGTTATTTAAAGCATTTTTGTTTTTTGGAAGGTCAATGTCGTCAACGTACTCTGTTGCTTTAAGACTTTAAAGTCACCATTTCTTACAAGTGTTATTTTTTCTCCATCTCAGGAAATTCAGTTTTTAGTACTTAAAGATTAATAAGTAAGACAGTCGTGGACAAATTGAAAACGAATAGCTTGTAATCCTCAAGAAACATATTCACAACGTCTTTGTTGCATGCTCCATGACAGATAGGTAAAGTATTCTAACTATAAATTCGACATAGATGTACTAAGTAAGAACATCTATCAAATAGTCGCTTAATATACACAGGGTAACGTGATACAGGCAAACATGGACGCAAAATACATTGGTTATTTCAATCAGGAATTGAAAACAGAAAAAGCATATCACATTTCCAGCTTTGGGTGCATGGAGATAAAGAACTAGCAATAGACATTGCATCACAAAACAAGCCTTAAATACGGGAGGTTTATGAAGTTTGAAGACATCTAAGCCAATACATTCCCAACACACATTCAATTTTGTTTCATACAATCAGTCGCATTACAAAGTGAGCGACCCAGACGACAAATCAAAAACATATCCTGTCCTCACGGGTAACAAAGAATCATGTGTTAATTACTTCTTTAACAAACCGTTTGATTATAGTTTAATTCTTATTGACAGACTATATACGTTGTATTAGACAAGTAGGAGACATCACGGGCGGCTGAGTCAGGGCCTCTTCTCTTGAAGACCAACAACACTACCATATCGACTAAGACAGTTGTGTTACCGAGGGCAAACAAGTCGATTGCATCCTTGGATGAGATAATGGCAGCCTTGAAGTCTAGTCAATGTGCCATAGTTGACATTATGACCCGAATACCTTTGTTTTCTAAGTCATTCCAAGCTTCCTGACGGTGCCGAGGTAATTGTCATGTCTATTAGATATGGGTGGATTAATTATATAAGTACAATAACAATTCAGGTTTATTAATAAAATAAAAACTACTAATTATAATTACATCATGTTCACAAGGTTTCACGGTTTCGTGTTTTCTGCTAATTAGATTAATTTATGTGCTAATTAGAGTGTTTTTTAATCTAGGCGAATTTAAGATTGCTCAAAATAATGTATAAATTAAGGAATTTCTCCGTCCTTGAGGGTATTCGTGTTTCTTATTGATTCTAAGAAGCAGGATCAGATTCAGCACAAGGTTAGTTAGTGTTGCGGGGGATTCAGAAGATGAAACAGTGTCGGAGAATTAAAGGTATGTTCTTTCGTTAAATTAAGTGAGTTTTTTTTACCTGACTTATTATTATTCCAAAATTATAACTTCTTTATTCATCATACATAGACATGATTGTATATATTGAGACATAACTTCTTGACTAAATTGATAAACAAACTGGCTCCGCCCCAACTGTCTTTCAACCATACGTATTACTACTCAACTGTCATAATTTTTAGTTAACGAGTACTGAATTCTACATGCTCAAGCAACTCACCAAACATAAGGTTAGTAGCTATTATTAGCATTGGAAAACTGGTATGTATGTTTGGCTTTGGCATTTTGATGATATTAGTGGAACATGTAAGATACACATATATATCTTCGATCCGGTTAATAAAAAATGAGAGCAAAAAGCTGTCTGAAAGGGCTACTCTTGCTGAAAATAAGATGACCAAAGGATATGGTGATAGACCCTACATTCCATTGCTTGAAAATTATAAATCGAATATGTTTTGTGAGTGATGTATAATACCATACTGTATGCAGGTTTTGTGAAGGATGGATGTTAATAAAGCTGAGAAAAAAAGGCTCATGGATCGAGTTGATAGTGCCTTAAAAGAGATTACAGCAGCAATGAAACAATTGGATAGATCGGCAGAAGCAATTAAAGCTATCAATTCTTTTTTCCATTTACGCTCACATGAACCTCAAGAGTCTTTGACTAACATTATGCTTCAATTTTACAAGGTACAATACTAGGTTACATGAATATACCACCGTTGAGTAACATTCAGAACTTATACTCAAATAAATTCCAAACATTTTTACACAGGTGTGGACGAATAGAGAATCATATATAATTGCTTCAATCAAGATTGTTGTTATGGGGGGGATGCATGGGTTGGAATCCTGCAAGAATCATGTTACAAGTTTTTCGTTGGTTCTTAGTAGAAAGAGGTATGTAGAACATGTAATTTGAACAGTTATGCTTCGACATTTGTCAGACCATCTAATATGTAAATTGTTAAAATGATTGTGCTTTTTTATCACGAGCCGTAGAAAAGGAATTATTACCTTCATGATGCTCCTATATTTGCGATATCAGGTTACGATGAATATCATTATAGTTGCGTGTTTGTGGTTTGACATCTTAGGTTCACACTATTCGTCAATGAAAACCGCCATAATTTTAAAAAACACGCGCTTCGCGGCGCAGCACGGGTTACAAACCTCGTTTAAACAAAAGAGGGAAACAATAATTAAGTGGGGTGTGCTTTAAATTTTGTGTTATGAAGGTCGCTGTTTAAATTTTAATGTCGTCGACATGCATGAGTCCTACGTGGCAGCACACGTCGATCAATTAAAGTGGCACCTTAACTTGTATTTCAAACCCTTCCTAATGATATATGAGAAATGCTATGCTCATTCCAATTTTATAAAAAATTCTACATAATGACATGGATGTAGATTTCCAAGTATGCTTGATAGTATAGATTATATGCATTGGAAATAGAAGAATTCTCTGAATACTTACAAGTCCAGTTCAAACGGGGATCACAAATAGTCGATAATAATGCTTGAAGTGGTTGCTTCACAAAATATATGGATTTGGCCGCGTTTTATGGTTTATCGGGTGCCAATAATAACCTAAATGTTCTATATCAGTTGAATTTGTTTGAAGACCTTTTTCACGATGTCGCTCCTGAGTGCCCGTTTACAGTGAATGGTAATACATTTTCAATTGAGGATAATACCTAGCAGACGGTATTTATCCCACTTGGTCTACTTTTGTCAAAACTTATGACGTCGTCCGAACTCTAGCTGATTTAAATTTTAAACGGGCTCAAGAAAGTGCTAGAAAAGACGTAGAACGAGCTTTTGGTGTGCTTCAGGGTCGTTGGGGGATTATAGCACAACCCGCACATGCTTATTTGGTGAGTAAAATACATAGGATTATGTATTGTTGCGTCATATTGCATAACATGATCCTAAAAGATTAAAAATTCGAAATAAGTTAATTTAACGAGATATATGTTAGTTTTGTAGCTAACTTACAACGTATATGGATCGAGAGATGCGACGTACACAAAAAGAACCGAAAGGCACTACAAGATAAAGAGGTGGATACCACCATTTGACATGATCTTTTGGATCATCTTTGATAACGATATTTACAACAATAAGGGCAAATGCAATTTCTTTATTTATAGTACTTTTACTTTTATCCGAATGTCGTATTTTATATTACATATTAAGGTTTTATTTTTATCGAAATATCGTATTTTATTTTACATATTGTAATTTTATTTTTAGTTGAATAAAATGTGTTTGTTTAAAATAAAATGAAAAAATAAAGAAAAAAAGGACGAATCACATGTTATTAGGGGCCGTTTGGTATAAGGGTTTAGATTATTGGGGTTGGGATTTGTGTTTAAAACATGTGTTTGGTTAAGTTAAATGATTTCGGATATAGTACTTACATCCAAATATTTTCTTTCCACTAATCTTGATGCCAAGTCCAGGTTTTTAGTATGATTTCACTGTTTTCAACATTGGTAATTGTGATAATCACTCTCAACCACACAACATCTAAACTTTGACTATTTTTTTTTTGAACGGCAAAGATGAAATATATATAAAAAAGAGTCTAGCAAGACGCTAGAAACTTAAAGTACAATAGAGTCAACAAAAAGAATTACATAACATTAAAAAATGGTAAAATCCCGAGACTTTAACTACGAGGGAATCAAAAGGGATGAAAAAACTTTTGACACGAAGGCCGACGGATCGGTTTTCACTTCGGCAAAAGAAAAACCCCCATCCCGGAGGCCGAGCCACCGGTTTTCACTTCGGGATGGATTTTGATGAAACCCCAAACAAGTCCCGAGAGAAGGATGAAAAGAAGAACCATCCTCAAAACCGACGAAGATGCCAAACGAAAAAACATTGGCGTACAGGTACGCCAACCCAGCGAACTTGAACTATTTATTTTTTTTTCTTATTTATTTTGCTAACCATTATATTCTACAAAAATCAAATATAACATTTTATCTTATCTCATATTTATTCCAAATTCTAATCCTAACTCAAATTCAAAATCTAAATCTTAATCCTAAACCCGCATACAAACCAAACAGGCGCTAGTTCTTTTGTTGAGAGTGTATTTTAGTTGTTGGTCTGTTGTTGAAGAGATGATGAGTTGACGTAGAGTACCAACGATATACTGTTAGTACTCAGTGTACCTAGCACTCATAAAATATTAGATTGTGTCAAATTATGGTAATACACATTTCACAAGTCATACGACGTCGTTTTTGACTTCGTGCTACAGTAAAATGAACAGTACCCGGCCTACTGGGCTCGGTTACTGTTCATCGGCAAAAAAAAAACTTTATAATCCCTCTCTTATTCTTTGGCCAAAAAATAAGAAAAAAAAATTTACGGGACGTACTCTCATTTTTAACTATTTACGACTTTCTACGGCCTGGGCCAAAAAAAAACGCGTGATTGTCATTTAATATAAGAACAAAAACAAACTATTAAACATGAGACCGAAAAAAAAATTAATGCCCCACAACAACGCGCGAAAAATTAACGCCCGCAGCAACACGCGAGTAATCTTGCTTGTTAGATCTAGGACAAAAGCAGGATACACTGTGTTCAAATTTGTGCCGAAGAATTTAGGTTGCAATTACACATTTGACATACAATGTTATAAACGATTTTAGGATGCGATTGTTGAGCTGATATCGGAGATCAACATGTATTCAGATCTCAATGCATCATTGCTATGAAAATCTAAATAAATTACCTTGCGAATCATTGTTGTTAAGATCACGATCATAATCCTAAAACTTTACGATTTCACGATATTACAAAGTAAAAACGATTCCGTGCTTACGTATGATTTTTGTGAGATAGGATCTTAAGATTCTGTTCGATTTGATTTTACTAGTCAGTATTAAGTTTTGTAAAATATGAAATACTATAACTTTATGTATTAAGTTTTGTAAAATACGAAAACGAGAGGCTAATTGTATTAAATACTGTTTGACCTACATTTTCATGATAATATGTAAATTTGCATAATTTTACAACGTCAATTAAGAAAATGGCACTATCTTAAAATCCCGACCCAATCTTACGATTATGATCTTGCAAAAATCGAAAACGATGATAGGTATGATCCCGACTTTAAAAACCTTGCTAGAAACTGCAACATTTGAAGATAGACCCGTACTCATATTCTAGGTATCAAAATGAAACCAACACGGCATACCACCAACGTACATAAGCTACCTGCCATCACAACAAAAACTCGGTCCAAAGATCTTTGAACTATAAAGTTAGTAAAGAGTACGTTTTTAATTAGAAAGTGTATAGGGTGCACGACAAATGTAAGATATATATAATTACCTAGAGGAGTGTAAACAACATGCAAAGTGTCTCGTCGAGCAAATCGATAAACCGCAGAAACTGAAACAATGAAGACGGACAAAAACTTGGTGATTGGTGTCATTATTGAGAGAGCTTGTACAAATGTGTGTGAATCTTTGAAATAAATTCTCTTTTGGAGTTATATAAGCAACTGTAAAAGTGGACCTTAGAGGTTGTCGACATGAATGCCTACGTCATCCAAATTAAGATAGTAGCACCTTAAAACTAAATGGGGGTATCTAACTCAGTTTAAAGATAAATAGGTATTGTTTCGTGCTTTGCTTTGCAAACTCAATTACAATAATCAGCTCATATGCTCTTTCAAGGATAGTTAAATTTTATTTCGTGACCGGTTCAGTTAATTTGTTTTTGTAGTCCTTGTTTAATTTGTCTTTGTCCTTCTAATAAAATCGTACCTTCTAGTCCATTTTTTATAACTGATCTAAAAAAAATAGTGCACCCGGTCAATTATTTTTATTTAGAGTTATTTATACCGTCATGGTGTCGTTTGTTAACATCCAAATGCAGTTTATTAGTAGTCAAATTTCTAATACATGAATACGCATTGGCCATCTAATTCTATCACCGGGTTAGGGGTGTTTAACTAAGCTTATTTAATGTGATTATTAGCTGACTGTATTACTAATATACTACGTATAAGCTAGTTCAAACACTTACTCAGAAAGTCAGAAGTGCTTAATAGCTTATTAAAAAAAATTAAACAATCACCACACATTTAATACACATCTTATATAAGCTTAGCACCACACATTCACTGCACCTTCAAACAATCAAACCTACTACACCATTACCTGTCTCAACTGTTGTCTTCCACTACCATTTACTCCTTTCGTCTCTGTCCACTTTGACTTTTTTTAGTCTTTCTTGTTCAACTTTGACCGTAAATATTTTTATCCGTGTTATATAATACTTGATGAAAATTATACCAATGAAATACATGTAAAACCCAAACCATTTATATATTTTTCATCAAGTATTATATAACACAAATAAAAATATTTATGGTCAAAGTTGAAAAGAAAGACTAGAAAAAATCAAAGTGGACACTTATTATGAGACAGAGGTAGTACTAACTATGCTCACCTAACTCATTTTATGTAGTGACTATATATCGAATTTCATAACTAATTGATTGAGCAGCAGCTCGTAGACCCCCAAAAGGAATTACTAAATAACTTAATAAAACGGATATTACTGCTATAGATGGTCCAATACTGAATAAACGAGTATCTCCTCTAGATGGAAGAAGATTCTCTTTGAAAAGTAATTTGGTACCATCTGCTAGAGCTTGAAGAATTCCCAAAGGTCCTGCGTATTCAGGACCAATACGTTGTTGTATACATGCAGATATTTCTCTTTCTAACCAAACAATTACTAGTACACCTATTGTGATTCCTAATACAAGAGTCAAAATAGGGATAAGCATCCATATGATCCCATAGACCTCTTTTAAGGATTCCAATCTAGAAAAAGAATTGATAGCTTGTACTTCTGTTGTATCTATTATCATTTTAACGATCAACTTCTCCCATAATGATATCTATACTACCTAGTATCGTCATAATATCAGCCAATTTCATCCTTTTAACTAACTGAGGAAGAATTTGCAAATTAATAAATCCTGGCGGTCTAATTTTATATCGCCAAGGAAAAACACCCTTATCTCCTATCAGAAAAATTCCCAATTCTCCCTTTGGTGCTTCAACTCTCACATAAAGTTCTTGCTTCGACAATTCAAAAGTCGGAGAAGGTTTTTTACTAATGAATCGATAATCAAACTCATTCCATACAGTATCTTTTGCTCTATCAAAGCGGCGTATTTCTAAATTTTCATAGGGCCCTCCCGGAATTCCTTCTAGCGCCTGTTGAATAATTTTTATGGATTCCGTCATTTCACTGATTCGTACTAAATAACGAGCTAATGAATCCCCCTCTTTTTGCCATTGGACTTCCCAATCAAATTCGTCGTAACACTCATAATGATCAACTTTACGAAGATCCCATTGTATTCCGGAAGCTCGTAGCATAGGTCCCGACAAACCCCAATTTATTGCTTCCTCTCCACCAATAATGCCTACTCCTTCAACTCGTTCTAAAAAAATGGGATTCCGTGTAATAAGCTTTTGATATTCGGCAATTCCTGTTAAAAAGTAATCGCAAAAATCCAAACATTTATCTATCCAGCCATGAGGTAAATCAGCAGCGACTCCTCCAATACGAAAAAAATTGTGCATCATTCGCATACCGGTGGCAGCTTCGAATAGGTCGTATATCAATTCTCTTTCTCGAAAAATATAGAAGAAAGGAGTCTGTGCCCCAATATCTGCCATAAAAGGGCCAAGCCATAACAAATGTGAAGCTATACGACTTAACTCCAACATAATGACTCTGATATAACTGGCCCTTTTAGGGACTTGAATATTCCCTAATTGTTCTGGCGCATTTACAGTTATTGCTTCTGTGAACATAGTAGCTAAATAATCCCAACGTGTTACATAAGGCAAATATTGTATAATTGTTCGATTTTCCGCAATTTTTTCCATACCTCTGTGTAAATAACCCAATATTGGTTCACAGTCAATAACATCTTCACCATCTAGAGTAACAATGAGTCGAAGAACACCATGCATTGATGGGTGGTGAGGTCCCATATTGACTATCATGAGGTCTTTTCTTGTAGCTGGTACAGTCATAGGTTTTTCCTGATTCATTCTTCCATGAATTGCTGAAAGCGAAAAGAAGTTCATCAAACTTTAAGCGAATAATTCAAACTAACTCTTCAAATTAACGAGTTTTTCTCTCTCGAATATCCAACTGTCCTATTAATTCTTTATAACGTGCTCTGTTTTTTTTTGACAAATAAGCCAGCAGCCGTTGACGTTTTCCCAGAATTTTACGCAGACCTCTCTGAGATAAATAGTCTTTTTTGTGTAATTCCAAATGTGAAGTAAGTCTCCGTATCTTGTTGGTGAAACTTACTACTTGAAATTCAACAGATCCGCTATTTTCTTTGTTTTCTTCTTGTTCTTGCAAAATAATTGAAATAAATGCATTTTTTACCATAAAAGAATTTCACACTCCCCTTTTTACAGATATTTATTTTATTGATCAGTAATAATAGTAATAATAATGTAAGAAATTTTAATGTAGTATACACAATAATCAAAAATTTTTTATAGATTCCTGTTTTTTTCAATGAACATTAATGAATCCTTTTTTGGAGTTCGTTTGTATAGTCATACAAAAAGAGGATACCAAATCGTTTAGTACGAAGATTCTGTTGATTAATTTATAGTTTTAATTTTTACGCCATTTACTTATCCTAGAGGGGGATGTAAGACAGGGCATATGAGCATCGGGTTCTTTGCATATAACATGGATATTTACGGATCACGGACAGAAAAAAAAAAATGAAAAATCTGATTGATAGAACAACAGAATAGATACAAAACTCAAAAATTTAAATCAGGGGTACATATATATCCTTAACATACTTAAGCGGCTCCCATTATTGGTATCAAACCAATAGCGATTCATACAAGCTAAATCTTCTAATCGAGAATTAGGCCAAAAAAAGAACTTTAATTTAATTAATTCATTTTTTTTTCGGTCAAAATTTTTACTTTCATCCAAAAATTGACTCCAATTTTTTATCTTGTTCTCCTTGGAAAATGTTTTATTTCTATGCACACCATTCTGATTCTTTAAATTCAAATTGAAAGAAATTAGAATTCGCAATTCTCTACGACGTCTAGATGATAAAATTTTTTCAGGAACAAGCAAATCATAATTATTTTTGTCTTTATTTAGAGTTTTTATTTTATGTCTTGTAATGGATTCATCAAAATTATTCTTAGCAACATTTTTTGGGTTTCGGTATCTTTGATTACTTTGGTGCTTACTTTTATGAACCAATGAAATACCTATGATTTGATACATAAAAAACTGTCCGTCATTTTTTACAGATAGACGGGTAGGTTCCATAATTAATATTCCCTTTTTCGTTAATTGTGTAAGATTTAAACGCCTTCTCATTATATCCAGATTCATTTCTTTCCTTTGAATATAGGATATAGTAATTTTTCTTACATTTATGAGGCTAACCAGGAGACCATATATCTGGATATTATTCATCATTTTTTGATTCAATTGATTCAAACGTCCAGTCCATCTTAATTGCAAAGGAAAATCCCCTTTAAGGAATACTTTTAGTTTTTCGATTGATTCTAAAAAATATTCTTCAATATTGTTTTGATTCTTTAATTCAAAATATTGTTTTGAATTTGATGGGCTAAAATTGAAAAAATATTCATCCGCCTCTTGCTTTCCTTTGATATTTGGATTTTCACTAAAATTAGGATTTATATTCAAATTAAAAAGAAGTAAGTTGCTTGGGATAAACCAAGGTTTCTCTTTATATTTATGATAAAGTATTAAAAACTCTGGAAATAAAAAAACTTTCGGATTCGATATGAGGTGATTTAAGATTAAGAATTTTTCATTCATTCCCATCCAATCAAAAGACATCCCCATCCAATCAAAAAAGACCTTTTTATAATTGATTTCGGAATTAGATTTAATCGGAAGATAAAAAAGACCATTATTATGAGAATTCTCCCTTATATTAGGTTCAACCTGAATATTTGTATTAAATTGCCAACCCAAATATTTTCTATCTGTATTTTTTTCCATATATATAATATCACTTTTTTCTAGATAATTCTTGATAGGAATATTATTGAGTATGTTAAAAAAAGTTTCTTTATTTTTGGTGGAATTTTCTTGCTTCTTTATTGTTTCTAATGATGCTCTATAAATATCAGGCTTATTCTTAGTTTCAGAATTAATATATTTATATGAGAAAAGATCATATCTATAGTTTTTTTTTAAATTCTCCTCTTTATTTGGTAATAAATATACTTTCAAATTTTGTTTTTTTTTATAATCCAATAATGGGTCTTTTTCATAGGAATACCATTTCTTTAAATCATCATTTTGAGACGTATGGTATTGATTTATTTGATTTCGCAATTTTTGTGGGACTAATGTAGACCATGTAATCTGAGATAAATCATATTGATAATTACTTCTTAACCAGTTTTTCCATGGATTCTTTTCATAATTTGAAAGTTTGTTATGTCTTACTTTGGAATCAAATATTCCTTGTCTTCCAAAAAAATCCTTTATTTCATTCTTAAGAAAAAAAGATGGTCCATTATATTGAAGAATAGATCTTAACTTATTGAAGTTAATAACTTGGGTTTGTGATAATTTAAAAAATACATATTTTTGTGACAAATAAGATAAATCAAAAAAAATATGTGGCTTCTGCTTACTATTTCTAAGATTATCAAAACCCTTTTTTATAGTCATAGGCGAAATGAAGTCAATTTTATTTTGTTTTTTTTTATTAATTCTTTCTTTATTTATTTCATTATTGTCAATGTATTTTTCAAGAATTTTTTTTGTTGATTCCATAAAAAGTTGTAGAGAAATTCTGCGCATATTAATGATACATAAAAAGATATCTACGTATATTTTTTCAATGCAAAATTGAAATATTAATTCAATATTTTTTCTTTTTAATATTTTCAAAAATTTTGGGGGTGATTCTCGATTATTCTTTTTATTTTTTTTCATTATTTCTATTTGATTTCTGATTGTGTTTCTTCTATCAATTCTATGTTTAATCTCTTCTTTTGCCTGTGAATAATCTCTAGATTTATTTTGACTAAAAGATTCATGAATTATCTGAGTGCTGATTCTCGAATCCTTTTCTGTTTGAGTTTCACTTGATTCATATATTTCTCTCGGTATAAATAATGGAATTTTCTTTCCTTTTAAAAGTGCTTTTATTATTTGTTTTAAAAACGGGTATTTTTGGGAATGAATACACACACATACTCTGACATTCTCTGACAAACATGTATACTTACTCTCACGCCGGAGCTTAATTGTGGGGTCCGCCCAGCGGCAAGGCTAACGGTTTACCCTCATTTGTGCAGATAGCCCATTCACTACTTGGATTAGTACAAGATCATCACCGTATTCTACCTCCTGGTCCACCCCATTTAACGATCTAGGTTCACACTTGCCCCTACACGCTTTTTGTACTAACAACAATGATCTTAGGTCATGAACAAAGCAATGGCATAACGTAGAATACTCAAACTTCTAACGGGCACCTACAGTACTATGACATAAATATAACATAACATATATTATAAAGCATTTAGGACATTTTATTTTTAGAAATACTTAAAAATTTAGACTTTTAAACTTACTTATTATGAAAATATAAGGATGTGCAATCTTGACCATCCACCTCATTTTAGAGAACCACATCTTAGAGTGACATGTGTCACTTCTTAATTAAAAAACCACATTTATTTTTAAATTGAAATATGTTATTATCTATTTATTTTTTTATGATCTAATTTCATCATATTTTCTAAAATTTTGTGCTCTTTAATTCAACATCATTTTGATATTTTTTTATTAAATTTTAGTTGTTTTCATTTTTATTGCCCACAAAACTGCTGTTTTGCGCGGATACTATGCTAGTACTCCCTTCGTCCCAATTTATTATTAGAATAATGGATTTGCTTGATTATTATTGATAACAACCAATCTATATATATGATACAAAAGAACATTCTAGACTATAGGCTTAGGCCTAATGACATCCATACTAACGGGCCTAATAAATAATACTTATAAATATATTGACTAATACACCCCCGCAGTTTGAGCGGGAGATGTCCGAACACTCAAACTGGTACGAAATTCCTCAAAAAGCGCAGACGGTAGTCCTTTGGTGAAAATGTCAGCATACTGGTAACGAGATGATACATGAAGAACAAATGGATAGTTTTTTTTTTTGATCGGCAACATGGTATAATTTTGAAAAAGTGACTGCCAGACGTAGAAAACTTAAAGTACAATAGAGTCAGAAAAGAAATAAATAACATCAAAAATGATTAAATCATGAGACTTTATTGCGAGGAATCAAATGGGGATGAAAAAACTTTTGAATCGAAGGCCGACGGAGCGGTTTTAATTCGGCAAAAGAAAAAAACCCCCCATGCCGGAGGCAAAACGTCCTTTTTCTATCACAATGGATAAGCCTCTTGAAGTCGTGATTTTGATTTCGTTTTCATTTCTTTCCCAACTCCCAAGAGACAAAACCTATATATCCTTACCGTTAGAAATGTAAACCAATGGCAGTTACTAAATTTTACTTTTCACGACTAAAGAGGTCCTCAAACCATGTCAAACAAGCATATATGTCACGGGTCCAACTATATGAACACCAAAATCACTATTCAAAACACTATTCAAACAATATTCAAACTATAATTTACATTTTAATTCGTGCGGTCAAATTCTTGGAATAAACAAAAACTTATGACTTAGACTTTTGTAAATATTAACATTGAAAATATAAAAAGCTTAAAACTGAT
The DNA here is from genome assembly GCA_026074375.1 of Tanacetum coccineum. NCBI lineage: Eukaryota > Viridiplantae > Streptophyta > Magnoliopsida > Asterales > Asteraceae > Tanacetum > Tanacetum coccineum. The sequence continues at coordinate 2,487 of BQNB010031531.1, read as the reverse complement.
ATAACAACTAACTAACTAATTAATTACTTTACCTATTATATAAACTTGCTTTGTTAATTACTTTAGTTAAAATAAATAGAAAGTAATCCAACAAAAATAGTTTAAAAATATTTCAGAATTTGTTCAGTGGAAGCAATGCGGGCAACGACGGTTGGTGGTGTAGTGGAAACAGTATCGGGTTGCGATTGGTTGCAGCGGCGGCGGTGGAAGGAGGTGGTGGGTTTGTTGGAGGTTTTTGAGGGTTGTTTGGAGTGTAGAGCAAAGCCAAAAGTTAAAGGGGGTGAGTAAGCTTCTACTTATAATGAACATACTATATACATATTTGTAGTTTTTGTTGTAGCTTTAATTTCAGATCCGATATAATGTTAGATCTATTAAAGTAGCTTTTTTGTTTCTAGCTTGCTATGTGTGAATAGGAAAGAAAGGTGAAAATGATAAGAAATATGAGTTGGTGAGAGTGAATAGGGAATATTATGATGATATTTTTAGCAAAGTGGATGAAAATTTAGAATTTGGCTCGTGAATAATATTGTATATTTGTATGTAGGGATGTCAATGTAGGGATGAAAATTGTATATTACTCATGCCTTATTGTTGTGATCTAAAAATATCTTCTACTAATACTTTATTAATTGCTTATTGGAAGTTTTTGTTGCTTATAATTTGAACATTGGGTGGTATGCTTTTTCTTACTGTTAAGTTTTAGCTATAACCTTGAAACATAAAAATATAGCAATAAAAAAGATTATCCTAAACATTTGAATATTATCAACTAACGGTGTCTATTATCTAGTGTACATAATATGTAGTCATCTACTTAAAAAATGCTTTTCGATTAAAGTTCTATTAGAAAATTATAAAAGTTATAGCACTACTCGAGTGAACATATGTATAGTTTTGCACTTGAAAAGTTTTGTTGTTTAAGAGGGTTGCCATGATATCTACTCATTTAGTCTCAAAACTATTCTTGTATTTGTAAGTGTGAAAGTTTACAGTCATTTCCCATTTCCACCGATGTGGGATTTGTGATTTTTTTAATTCTTTCTAATCTTTTTACTATGATTCTATCTACTGCAAGTACTTTTTTGTTCACACGCAATAAATGTCGTTTTTTAACGAGGACAACTCATTTGAAGATGTTGAATATTCTACACAAATATTGTCATTTTTCATCGATCAGGTACCATAATGATAATCTATTTGATTTAAAGTTTTGACATCATTTTTTAAAGCATTTTTACAAGTAATTTATTATTGGACATCACCATTAACAAAAATAGTTCATAATTTTAGGTGTTTAATTCTCATGAAGAATTAAAAAATTGGGCACAAAACAAGGCACGCCCTCTCGGTTATGTCATCGTAACTAAAAAATCAAAAGTGAACACAAGCGGCTTTAAAAACGAAGTCTATCTAAGATGTGACTGTAGTGGTCAATATAAAGAGAAGGAATCAAGTAAAGATACGTCCACCAGAAAAATCAATTGTCCATTCATGTTGGTAGGGAAATATTCATGGGTATATAATGGTTGGACGTTAAGTGTGATGTGCGATGAACATAATCATCCCCCTGCGCAACATATGGAGGCTCATCCCTATGCAAGGCGATTAACAACAGATGAATATCGGTTGGTGGAAGATTTGACAAGAAAAAATATGGAGGCGCGAAATATTCTAGCGATACTAAAAGAGCAAAATAAAGATAATGTGTCAACAATTAAAGACATATATAATGCCCAATCCAAAATTCGTAAGGCTCAAAAAGTCAGAGAAACTACTATGCAGGTAAAAAAAATTACACAACCTTTTATGTTTTTTTATACTTTGATTTTTCTTTCAATTAATCAAATATTAATTTAGCTATAAAAATCTTCGATGCAGAATCTTATGTCACTTTTACATACTCAAGGTTATGTTCACGACTATGATACCCATCCTGTCACAAACGACACAAACGAGTTGGAAGCTTTATTTTTTGTACATCCATCATCTTTTAAGATATTGCGTGCATACTCACAAATATTATTACTCGAATATTGCATCTGGATGGGAAGATAAATTTGTTAGTCGTCAAAATGAATTTCGCGAATATTATTACTGTACGCCTGAAAGTTATGATCTAACTTAATGTAGTTTTGTAACACTTTTATGATTAAAAATTAAATGAAAATTACTAAATAAAAATTGTAATATTTAATTTCGAACTTTATGATACATATTTGTTCATTTTTATACATGTTGTTGGAGACGTATTATTATGTTTATTTAAGTAATTATTGAAAATATTAGTTAAAAGTAAAAGTACCAATGATTAGTATAATAAAAGCATAATTTATTAGTAAAAAATAAAAGGCAAAATATTGTAATGATTAAAACATTAGTTAAGATGTTTTAAATGATTTTTCAAAATATTCTAATGATTTTTTTTGAACGGCAAAATTTTATAAACTAGCAAGGAGCTAGAAAAGAAATTACAAAGATATTAAA
>BQNB010031530.1:32265-53905 GCA_026074375.1 Tanacetum coccineum | reverse complement strand
CGGATGACAATTCGGTAAACCGAATTGATATCATGGATGAAATTTGTGAGGAGTATGCTCCGGAATTGTTAGGATTTCCTAGTGATGATTTTTCAAGTGGCAATCCCACTTCGACGTCCGAGCCGTTTACTTCCGAATTTACTTTGGAAGAAATTGATGCTTATCTTTATGATAAATCAATCTCTTTGGAGAGTGATCATGATGATTGTGATCCGGAGGAAGACATTTATGTGCTTGAACAATTGTTAAATGATGACCTGTTTCAACTTCCTCCGATAGACCTTAAGGAAAGTGAAGTTACCGAGGGCAAATCTTCACATAGAATATGCTTATTTGGAAGAAAACGATAAGTTACCCGTTATCATAGCAAAAGGTTTAAAAAACGATCAAAAAGAAGCTCTCATTAATGTTCTTAAATCTCATAAACGTGCCATTGCTTGGAAAATAACCGATATCAAGGGTATCGACCCTCGTTTTTGTACTCATAAGATTTTGATGGAAGACGATTGTAAACCATCGGTGCAAAGTCAAAGACGGGTGAACCCAAAAATTCATGAAGTCATTAAGAAGGAGGTGATTAAACGACACGTCTAGTTACCGGATGGAGAGTATGTATCGATTATAGGAAGCTTAACGAAGCGACTCGTAAAGATCATTTTCCTCTCCCGTTCATGGATCAAATGCTAGAACGTCTAGCCGGCAATGAATTCTATTGTTTCTTAGATGGTTTTTCAGGATATTTTCATATTCCAATTGATCCTCAAGATCAAGAAAAAACGACTTTTACGTGCCTATACGGGACTTTTGCTTATCTTCGTATGCCATTCGGATTATGTAATGCTCCTGGAACTTTTCAACGTCGTATGATGGCGATTTTTCACGACATGATAGAAAAGACAATGGAGGTGTTTATGGATGATTTTTTCGTTTTCGGTGATAGTTTTGATTCATGTCTTTCTAATCTTGAACGAATATTAAAAAGATGTGAAGACACAAATCTAGTTCTTAATTGGGAAAAATGTCATTTAATGTGTAAAAAAGGAATTTTTTTAGGTCATAAGATATCAAAGTCCGGAATTGAGGTCGACCGAGCAAAAATTAACGTGATTGTTAAACTCCCTCATCCGACTACCGTTAAAGGAGTTAGAAGTTTCTTAGGTCATGCGAGATTTTACCGTCGTTTCATTCAAGACTTTTCCAAGATTTCTAGACCAATAACTCACCTTCTCGAAAAAGACACACCTTTTGTATTTTCTCAAGATTGTATCAATGCTTTCGAAACCCTTAAGAAGAAGCTTACCGAAGCTCTGATCTTAGTTGTCCCGGATTGGAACCTACCTTTCGAATTAATGTGTGATGCAAGCGATTTTGCGATTGGTGCGGTTCTTGGACAACGTAAGACGAAGCATTTTCAACCAATTCATTATGCTAGTAAGACGATGACCGAAGCTCAAATTCATTACACTACAACAGAGAAGGAAATGCTCGTCGTAGTGTATGCTTTTGAAAAGTTTTGGCCATATCTTGTCTTATCTAAAAGCATTGTTTATACTGACCACTCTGCTTTGAAATACCTCATGAACAAACAAGATGCCAAGCCAAGGTTGCTTCGATGGGTGTTACTTTTACAAGAGTTCGATATCACCATTCTTGACAAGAAAGGAAGTGAAAATCTAGCCGCCGATCATTTGTCAAGACTCGAGAATCCTCACAAAGATGTTTTGGAAAACAAAGACATTAACGAACATTTTCCTTTAGAAACTCTTGGAGTTATATCAAACGGAAGTACCCCATGGTTTGCCGATTTTGCAAACTACCATGCGGGGAATTTTATCATAAAAGGAATGTCAACTCAACAAAAGAGGAAATTTTTCAAAGATGTAAAACATTATTTCTGGGATGATCCCTACCTCTTTCGTATATGTGCGGATCAAATCATTCGTAGGTGTGTATCTGGACACGAAGCTCTTGAAATCCTCAAAGCTTGTCATGAAGGACCCACCGGGGGCCATCATAGTGCCAATCTCACCGCTCAAAAAGTATTTGATGCCGGTTTCTTTTGGCCCACTATATATCGAGATGCTCATTCGATGATCAAATCTTGTGATACGTGCCAACGACAAGGCAATTGTCCTCAACGTGATGAAATGCCTCAAAACGCTATCCAAGTTTGTGAAATCTTCGACATATGGGGTATTGATTTTATGGGACCTTTTCCGTCATCCAAAGGGAATAAGTATATCCTTGTAGCAGTCGACTATCTTTCGAAATGGGTTGAAGCAAAGGCGCTCCCCACAAACGATGCTCGTGTAGTTGTGAAAATTTTAAAGTCTCTTTTTGCCCGATTTGGAACACCGAGAGCTATAATAAGCGATCGTGGGACCCACTTTTGTAATGATCAATTTGCCAAAGTGATGTCTAAATATGGAGTCACACATCGTTTAGCTACCGCTTACCACCCTCAAACGAGTGGTCAAGTTGAAGTGTCAAATCGTGGTCTTAAGCGTATTCTTGAAAGGACGGTAGGAGAAAACCGTGCCTCCTGGTCTGACAAGCTAGACGATGCTTTGTGGGCATTCCGAACCACTTTTAAAACACCGATCGGATGCACACCCTATCAGCTCGTTTATGGAAAGTCTTGTCATTTACCAGTCGAATTGGAACACAAAGCATATTGGGCTCTTAAGCATGTAAATTTCGACCTCAAAACCGCGGGTGATCATCGAAAGCTGCAACTAAATGAACTTAACGAGCTTCGAGATCAAGCTTATGAGAATTCATTAATCTACAAGGAGAAGACGAAGAAACTTCACGACTCAAAGATCAAGAATCGAATCTTCAATGTTGGTGATCAAGTTTTACTCTTCAACTCCCGGTTAAAGATATTCTCCGGAAAGCTTAAAACTCGTTGGTCGGGACCCTACACTATTGTTCAAGTTTTTCCTTACGGAACTGTGGAATTATCTCAACCTGATGGCCTAAATTTCAAAGTTAATGGTCATCGTGTGAAACATTATTTCGGAGGGGACATACCACCCAAGGTAGTCCCGGATCTCCACACTCTCCCTAAGGACAACTAAATTTAAGGATCGAGTCGAGCTTGTGACTCGGTGACTAAAAACAAGCCGCTTCGTGGGAGTTCACCCCATGCTTATCCTTTCTATTTTCTTTCTATTTTCTATCTAATGTGTTGTGATGTGTGGAGAGGTTATCCTCTTCCGATTTCTCGTTGTTGTTGTTTGTTGCTTGTTGTGATTTTTATAGGATTAACCCAACGATTTCTGAAGCCTCTCGTGTCCGGTTGATTTATCCCGTTCAACTCGAGCTTCTCATCCTTTGTGTGGAATTAGTTTGGGGAAATCCAATATCCTTTCATCTTATCGATTCATGTTTATCTTTGCATACTTCATAAAACGGCTTAGATTTTCGTAGAGACCCTACTTTAAACATTGAGGACTATGTTTCGTTTTAAGTTTGGGGAGGGAATCTGTCGATTTGATGCTACCTGCTTATTATTTTGTTCTCACGTACCCCATTTTCCCACAAAAATAGCAAAAATTTTAAATTTTTAAGTTCTTATTTGTCATATATAGTTGTCAAAAAAAATAAAAAAAAATAAAAAAATAAAAAAATAAAATAATAAGTGTTAAGACAAAAATGTAGGTTTTCCGTTGGTAAGAATAAGAAGTAATTTTTGACCTGATCGAACGTGTAGAGTTCTAGCTTTCTCCCTTAACAATTAATGATGATAGTTTGTGCTAGTCTCATGTAGACTTTAAACATGCTAGACTTGAATCGTTAGTAAATGAAGACTTGTGCTAATCTCAAGTAGATTTTAAATATGCCAAGTTGGATTTTATATAGGCTAAGTATTTGCGAATTTCTTTTGCAAAGATCAAGAATGATGAGTGTTATTTTATAAGTCATGCCATTAAACCGTGAATATTGTTTTCTTTCAAGTCACTTCATAAGTAGTTAATTATGGCTTTTTCTCCCATTAGCTGTTTTCACCCTTTATATATAATTTTTAATGAAATAGAGTGTGTGGTTTTATTGGTAATAATTTAGCTAATTAGAAGATTTTCTTTAGTTCCTTTAGTGATTAATGGATGATACACATTCCATGGGGAAAAGAAGGGGGGAAGAAAAGGAATACTTAATTGGTCATACTATATGTTCATATAAGAAATATTTTTCTTATTCCTTAAATGAGCCTTAGGTATATGGATAAGTATAATTTCAATAATAATCCGAGACTGATAAAAGTTTGCTATATCTTGCCGGCTCACAACCGATGTTACAGCTATCTAAAAGTCGAGGAAGTTACCAAAGTCGAATAAGTTTGCTACATCGTGAACGGAGGCGTAGCCGATGTTGTAGCCTTCTAAAAGGACCTGAGGTTATATACTGTTTTTGCTTAATTTTTGTCTTATTTTGTGCCTAAATAGACTAAGGGTATATGGTGGCAAATAATGATTGGTCCAGTCATGTCTTAAAGAGCCTTAGTTTACATGACCTGAATGGTGCTTGCTAAGTAGCCTAATAAAGCCAAATTTTGGTTGCCTCGATGTGGACTTTATTCTTAATGACATTTGATCTTTTGAAAAGGGATAGGAGCTAATTATTGCGTTCTTAACCGTTACACTTTATTTTTGAAATTAATAAGTATCGAAATAAAAGTCTTAAAGAGCCTTCGAGTATATGACTTAAGTAAAATCTTGAGATACAAAAGTAGGATTTACGGGACGAAAAGTAAGTACACAATTTAAGATTTACGAGTAGTGTGTAGTGTCATGACGTGTAAGTAACATGATCTGTTTCAAGCCTAGCATGGAAAAAGTGAAAAATCGAGGAGATAAGTTTCTCTTTTAGCACCTTAATTGTGCTTTTAGTCCGTATAGATCCTTAAAGTTCTATGATCCTTAAAGTTACCAATGAGGTAATGAAAACAATACATTATGTCAACACAAATAAGTTGTAGTTAGGTAGTTATAAAAAAGAAAAAAAAATCTTTGAAAATGGGAAATCGGGTGTTTTATAACTTGTGATCTCTTAACTATCTCAACAAAAATCTTTGCTACTTTTCAAAGGTTTAGTTTGGGGAAGTTTCGAGGTATTTGGTTATAAGGCATGTGATATTGCGTGAGGACACGCAATCGTTTAGTTTGGGGAATTTTGATAAGTGTAGAATACACATATCCATTTATGCTTAAAATAGCCCAAATAAACCCAAAACAGACCAAAAATGGCAAAAATATGCTTGTATTTGTGTTTTGTGTGTGCAGGTACGGATATATCAAAGATCACAAGAAAACAGTCAAAAACGGGCAAGCACGGACACGAGAACGGAAGAGTGCACAAAAGCCGGAAGCAAAGCCAAGAAAAAGTCAACCCTCAGTCAAATTCAGTCAAACAGTGGTCAACATGGTCAACCAAAGTCAACCATAAAAAAGACAAAATCCTTAAATTGCCATTTCAGTCCCTCAACTTTCAGAAAAGTCCAAAAATAGTCCTTGGACCCTTAATGGGCCTTAAATCCCTAAAAAACCCTACCCGGATCCCTTATACCAAAAACCTAGTCCAAGCCCATTACCAAAAGCCTATTAACCAAACCCTTTATCTTTTTAATAAAACCACAAGGACCATTTCAGTCAAATCTATAACTAATTTTACACTACACCTTTTATTAACAACCACAGGGACTGATTTTGCAAATTACTTAAACTTTAAAATGATTTTTACCTTTTCAGTTAAAAAAGAGCGCCAAGGGCTTGGCACTATTCACCCTTCGTCCCAAATGTGCCTTCAGTCAAATCAAAGGGGTTTTCAAAATTAAAGGGTACGGAAGTCAATTCAAGTGATGAACAACACTATGGCAAGGTCAAATTTGTAATATCAAGGGACTCTAATTGGCTAGTTCAAGCAAGAGGCCACGTGGACACTTAAGAAGCACAAGTGATGGATAGATTTTACACTAGATCCTCTCACAAAAGAAGCACAAGATGTCACATCAAGGAATGACAGCTTGGCAATCCTTGAGTGCACACATTTGATCCAACAGCTCTTATTTAGCTCCCAATCATTGAAGAAATAAATGGACAGGATCTATTGGAGCATGCAGAGGCTGAGAAGACCTAGAAGCTTCAGCTTGGCACTATAAACAGGCCACACTATTACACACACAGGAAGGGGAGTTTTTTTTATAGCTTTTTACCTTTTTCAATTTTTAGTTTAAGTTGTCAATTTTAATTTCAGAGTTAATTTCAGCTTTTAATCATTTGTAATTTCCTTTCAAAGTTATGTAACCAAGTTACATTAATGAAATTCAGTTTTAGTTTGATATAAGCCCTTTTCATTTATAAGCTTTAATTCATTCTTAAATGTTTGTTACTGTCTCAAAAGCTTCAATAAACTCTCATAAGCTCAGCAGCTCTCAAGAGTCTCTAAGCTCTTAATTTGAGCTTAACAAATCTTAATTTTACTTAAACTATATAAGCTAGCTTAAATACTTATTTACCTTTGCTTACTTTTGGATTTGAAACTTATGGAAGGGGAGTTAACCCTGGATGAACTCCCAAGGACTTAACTCCTAACTTATTTATAAGCTAGGAGAGCTTGTAGCTGCCTTTCATTAGGTCCTCTTGTTTAGCTAAAGGATAAAGTAAGTTTCCTTTATTCCAATTGCTTTTATAATTTGCATTTAATAGTTTATTAGTATAGATCTTTACTTATCTGCCTTATTGCTTATTTGCTTGTTGTATCTGCTTATTATTGTATTAGTATGCTAATTAGTTATCTTAGTTAAATTTGTTTTTAGTTTAAATATTTAGATCTTCATATTTCTATTTTTGTATAAAAACTATAAAAACCAAAAAAATAATAGTTAATTAGTGTAGATCTAGGATTCTAGCTTAAAATAGTTGTAAATTTGTGTTTATTAGGTTTGAATTAAGCTAGTTAATATCTGGAATCAATAGTTTATAAGTTAGATTTCATTTCATAGGCTTTTATCAAATCTGTCAAAATCAAAAGGGGTGTTTGGTTTAAGTTGTTTTGACCTCTTAAAATCAAAATGATTCTTGCAAGTTGTTTGAGATAGTTGTGTTTACCTTTAAAACTAGTACTAATTTAGTTTATAGAAGTTAGTTTTAAAAAAATCAAAAGTTTGAGCTTATTTTCATAGTTCTGCACCAGGGCACTTTTTATTTTTCTTTTACTTATAAAAATCTAATCCAAGCCCTTTAAGGCTTGGATTTTACCTGTTTTGTGTTTGTGCACTCTACTTGAGTGTGTCTAAGTGCAGGTTTACCCCTTAGGTAACCTGCACTACTTGGTTTGTGCTTGTGCAAAGTGCATCAGCAGGTCAAAACCAGTGCCTGCTGTCACTTTTGTTTCCATTTTTAGTTAGGTAAACATAGGTTTTAGGCTTTAAATTCAAGTAGGATATGGAGTAGTCTCAGCTTAATATAGAATAGGGCTTAATTTCTATTTCCATCTTATTTTTCTAGTTTAATCTTGCTTTTAAAAGTCACTAAAAACCAAAAAGACCAAAAACAATAGGTAGATTAAAGTAGCTATTAAATTCTAATTTTTAGCTTATAAGAATAGATCTTTTCATTTAGTTTTATAGTTTTATAGTTGTTAAGTAAGTTTCCAAGAGATTAGCTTCTAGATTTGCTTATTGAGTTTTTGAGCTTAAACTGATTTTGTGCTTTTCATGCTTATTCCTGAGTTTAGCATTTTGTCATTCAATTTCAGATAGGTTCTAGTGTTATTGAGCTATTAATCTTTTCATAATTAGTTAAAACACATTATAGGCTTTATAGAACTACTTTTGTTTTTGAAAATGAGCTTAAATTGAGCTTTTTATAAGCTTGTAAGTGAAACCAATGGGAAACCCTTACTTTCTGAGTTCAGCTTATTAATAAGCTCTTTTTGAGCTTATTTTTGGTTTTCAGCTCAAGGTGCTTTTGTTAATTTTGTTCACCCCAACTTAATCTACAACTTTGCTCTTATAAGTTTTTGATAATAAGCCCTTTTTTAAAACTCAGTTTATTTTGGGCTTAATTGGACCTAGCTTGTAAACGGGTTGGGCCTCAGGGTAGTTAGTGTAACTTTTAATTTTCATTTGTTTTCTTAGTTAGTCCTTTGTTTGCACTGTTAGTCCTTTAAGGACTTTTACCATTAGTCCTTAGTTAAGTTTAATAATTTTCATAAATAATTAGGTTTAGCTTTTAATTAGTTTAATTAGACTTTAATTAAAAAGTAAAAATTAGGGCTTTTATTTTTATAAACCAAATAATCAATTTGCTTATTCAAATCAGAATCCGAACCTAAACGTGGTTTCATTTTTAGCATTTTTATATTTTTAGCTTTTAATTGATTTATTTTTAGGGAAATTCATATCTTGTTATAATCCTAAAAAGTCAAAAATAGTGATTCTTTTTTCTAAAATTTTGTTTTTCTCTGTTTTACCTAGGAAAAAAATAATTTCAATTATTTTCTATTTTTTTTATTTTTAAGGATTTAATTAGATTTAAATAGTTTTTAATTAATAAAAAATTCAAAAATAATAAAAAAATATTTTTCTTTTTCTTAAAAATTTCTTTTGTTTTAATTTAGGTTTAGGAATTTATTTTGCATTTTTAGGACTTAATTTTGATTTACTTGCTTATTTGTCGCGTTTTATTTGTTTTCCGTTTACCTTTTTAAGTGCTTAATTGTTTCTAATTGTTCATTTTTACTTGTTGCTCTTATTTGGTAGTTATAGATATAAAAATCAATCTTTGCTTTCATTCAAAAAGCGTGATCACGAATGTTTCCGATTTTCAAATTCATACTTCGTTGGGGAATAAACGACCCGGGAGGTTTTTAAGATATCGCTTTGGCTAAAAGTGAATTTCTTAACTCGACGGAAAATACTTATCTATACTATTATTGGCCTATCCTTATTAGTACGTATTTTATGTATTATATATATATTATATGTATCGATTTGGATGGATTAATTTTTGGCGCCGCTGCCGGGGAGGTGTGTACAATTATCGTGTTTCGTTCGAAGATTAGCGTTTTTGAAGAACCTTCCTCGTGAAGTTATTTTCCGTTTGTGAATATTTTTTCTATTATAAACATAAAAATACAAAAATATTTTACACTTCTATTTTCTTTTATTATTAAAAAAATAATCGTTTGTTAATTGTTGTTTCGGCTCACCTTTAGATTACAAACTAAAAGGGAAGTTTAAGGCGGGTTTGATTTCATCACCCAAATGGAGAAGGGTTATTCTAAAAAGCGCCTCACGTTTACCAACTCCTCCGCTTTCTTGTGCGTGATTTAGAGAGCTACCGTTCACGTTTAACTTTCGGTTACCAAAAATATTTTCTTTCTTATTTTAATTATTTCTTATGTATTATTATTTGAAAAAGCTAAAAATAATCTCCTTTATCTTCTTATTCGTTTAATTCTTATCTTCTTAATCCTCTATATTGTTTAATTCTTATGGCGTCTCATCATTCAAAATCTCTTTACGCGATCAAAGAATGTTCGACTTGTGGAAGTTTGTACACTAAAGAATGTTGTTCGATAGGAAGTTTTGAAGACAAGATCCTTACTCCCGTACCCGACTCTTCTCCGCGTTGTGCGAGGTGTGGAACCCCGGTTGATGGTCCGAGTTGTCGTGGATGTGCATTTTTACGAAAGAAATTCGATGAAGATTTGCTTGCGTATTGTGTTGAAAATGGAATTTTCAAAGACTTTCAAGATACTTCCGAATCATCCGATGACAATACCAACGTTGTTAATGCTCTTCGAGAGCCATGCGTTGTCAATCAAGACCCCGGTGAAAAATCTTCGCAAGAACCTCCACAAATTAACCATAATTGTTGTTATGAGTGCGGTGATTCATTAGACGGAATTTTTTGTCGACATTGCATTTGTAAATCTTGCGGTAAAGGTGCTCATTTCGGTTATAATTGTCCACCAAAAGATCCGATCATTTCTAAACCAGAGCCATGCAATCAAACCATTAATGAAATTCCACAAACTCTTCCAAGTTTAGAACCGTTATTACCTCATGTTTCAAAGCCTAACTTTGTTGATAATTCTCCATATTTTTCTTATCCACCTCCACAACCCCAGTTCAAAACATATTCATACGAGTATTGTGGGAACGATTCTCACTACGGTTATGATTGTCCATCACAAGTCCCGTTTGTCTATGATCCGGAACCGTGTTATTAAAAAAATTTAGTGATAATTATTATCCACAAAATTCACCGAGTTTTTGTTGTACTTATTGCGGAGGTTCTCATTTTGATTATCAATGTCAACTGATCAATGAAACTTACTATGAACCTAATTCGAGTTATGATTCTTCCGGATTTGACCAACCACAACCCCCGCAAGACTCCGTCGATCATCAAGGAATTCTACAAGTCCTTAATAAAATGGAAGAAAAACTTGAAGAAATAATAAGAGATCGAAGAAAGAAAATAGAGGATATGAGTATCGAGGAAATGATGCATGAACAGCAATTGGTCGATAGAGAGATTAAGGAAATAATAAATGATTTGGGTTATAAAAGATTTCGAGGCGAGGAGATTGATGAAGAATATGAGAGAGATTGTGAGATTAGAATTCGAAAACTTAAGCAAGATTTTAATATATGGGGAAGCGAAGTTCGAAAGAAGGAGCAAGCTTACGAAGAAGAAAAGTATTCTGCTGCCCATCGTTACATGCTTTCTACTATTTGTGATGACGATGATGAGTATTCTATTCAAACTCAAGAATATCTCAAGAAATTTTCTTCCAAAGAACCCGATAACTCTCTAAATATGGGGGATGAGCATCTCGATACTATTCCGGCAACGGAATCGGACGAAGAAATAAAGTCTAGTGTTGAGAACCTTGTCCCAATCCCAAGTGAGTTCGAGGGTATTTCCGACGATTCGTGTGATATGCCTATTTGTGATAAAAATTGTATTAATGTTAAGTCCGATCTTTTAGAATCTTTGATTAACCGTGATACTTCGATTGATAATTCTTCTAAGATTGACCCTATTTTCGAGGAGTTCGCCGGTGAACTTGCTCATATTGCTCCAATTCCACCGGGAATTGTTGAAGCCGATTTTGATTCAAATGATGATACTTCGAGTGATGACGATTATTTTGAGGACATCGAGTACGTTAGCCTAGAGGAGGTAAATGAAGTCGATCAAGAAAAGGAAGAGTTTGATTTAGATGACATTCTTCAAATCCAAGACGTTATCCTTCGTGAAAAATTGTTGAACGTTAGTCGTCTTATTTCTAATATCGAATCTTTGAAAGACAATCCTATTCCCATCATGGATAGTGATTCGTCCGAAACTTCTCTTTCTTTTTCGGATAATTCCTTACCCGAATTCGAGTCTTTTAGCGATCATACGGAAGAGACGAGAAGTGGCAGTACCACTACTCATGCTAATTACTCTCTTCCCGAGTATGAGTCATTTCATTTTGATCTTTTTGTTAATTCCGGTCATTTATTCGTCCTCTTGGAACCACGGATTGTTGAGATTTGCTTAGCATTTTGAGTTCGTTTACTCCCGTGATTGTTAATTTAAATGTGTTAATGATGAAATTTTGAACGGGGAAGGTAAAATGTTGTTTTTTAAATGATGAAAAGGACTCGATTTTACAGTTACATGTACTTTTCTTCACATTTGTAACCTTCTGAGGCTTCTCCTTTATCTTGCTCCACCGGGAGTGAAGACACTATTTTTGATCCTGGGATTTTCATTGTAACAACTTAAGATTTTCATCCATTTGCTCTCCTCAAGGACGAATTAATTCGGGGATCGAGTCGAGCTTGCGACTCGGTGAACAAAAACAAGCCGCTTTGTGGGAGTTCACCCCATGCTTATCCTTTCTATCTTCTTTCTATTTTCTATCTAATGTGTTGTGATGTGTTGAGAGGCTATCCTCTTCCGATTTCTCGTTGTTTGTTGTTTGTGCTTGTTGTGATTTTTGTAGGATCGAACCAACAATTTTTAAAGCCTCTCGTGATTCGGTGTTTTTGTCTCGTTCCACTCGAGCTTCTCATCCTTTGTGTGAAATTAGTTTGAGGAAATCTGATATCCTTTCATCATTATCGATTCGCATTTATCTTTGCATACCTAATAAACGGCTTAGATTTTCGTAGAACTCACCCTTAAACATTGAGGACAATGTTTCATTTTAGTTTGGGGAGGAAATCTATCGATTTGATGTTGCTTGCTTATTGTTTTGTTCTCACGTACCCTTTTTCCCCCAAAAATAGCAAAAAATTTAAAATTTTCAGTCTTGTTTTTCAATTAAACATCCAAAAAATGAAAAAAATAAAATAAGTGTTTAAGACAAAAATGTAGGTTTTCCGATGGTGAGAATAGAAAGTAATTTTTGACCCGATCAAACAATGATTTCTAGCTTTTATCCTTAACTTTTAGGCTAAGTATTCACTAATTTCTTTATTAGGAATTTTAAATTGTGAAGAACAAGAAATGATAGAGTTGTTATAAGTTTTGATGCTAAACGTAGAATAGTTGGATTTCTTTCAAGCTTATAAGTGTTATATTGTGGCTTTTTCTCCCATTAGATTGTTTCACCATTTATAATAATTGTTAATAAATAGAGTTTTTACGGTTTTTTGGATTAATAATTAGTCTTAGAAGTTTTCTTTAGTTTTCTTTGTGATTTAGAGAAAGTATACATCAGGAATACTTAATTTGGCTAAAAATACAAAAATAATAAGTGAATAAGTATCTCTGCCAGATTACTTCATCTTGTCGGAGGCGCGGCCGATGTTGGAGTTTTCATATAAGGTGGGGGCTGGTGTCATAATAAGTAGAATAACCTCTTGTCGACTCGCTATCGATGTGGCTTCGACATAAAAGGCACCGGTAATACATGTATAAACTGTGGGCTAATAAAAGTTTATTGCATCTTGCCGGCTCACAACCGATGTTGCAATCTTCTAAATAGAGCACATAGTAATAATCCAAGGTCGGAATATGTTTGCTACATCTTGTCGGAGGCGTGGCCGATGTTGTAGCCTACTAAAGGACTAAGGTTCAATAATGTTGCAATAATAATAAGTATAAAGCCAAATTTTGGTCGCCTCGATGTAGACTTAATCTTTCTAACATTGTTTTTCCTACTGAAAAGAGCTAGGATCTAATTATTACGTTTTTAACCGTCATACTTTATTTTTGGAATTAATAAGTATCGAAACAAGTCTTAAAGAGCCTTCGGGTATATGACTTAATTAAAATCTTGAGATACAAAAGTAGGATTTGCGGGAGGAAAAGTAAGTACACAACTAGCTCTTATAAGTAGTGTTAGCATCAATAACTTGTAATTAACAATGATCTTGTTTTAAGCTTAGCATGGGTAAAGTGAAAAAATCGGGGATGACGAAGTTATCTTTCAGACACTTAAATGTGCTTTTTGTTCTATAATCCTCAAAGTTACCAATGAGGTAATGAAAACGGTACATTATGTCAACACAAATAAATCGTAATTAGGTAGTTAATTATCTAGAAAAATCATAAAAAGAGAAAAATCTTTGAAAATGGGTATTCGGGTGTTTTATAACTTGTGATCTCTTATCTCTCTCAACAGAATTCTTTGCTACTTTTCAAAGGTTTAGTTTGGGGAAGTTTCGAGGTATTTGGTTATAAGGCATGTAATATTGCGTGAGGACACGCAATCATTTAGTTTGGGGAATTTTGATAAGTGTAAAATACACATATCCGTTAACACCTAAAATGACCAAATTAAACCCAAAACAGATCAAAAATGGCAAAAATATGCTTGTATTTGTGTTTTGTGTGTGCAGGTACGGATATATCAAATATCACAAGAAAACTGTCAAAAAACAGGCAAACACGGACACAAGAAACGGAAGAGCACAAAAGAAGCCAAGCCTATTTATCTTGTATAAAACTCAAGGGGTCAATTGTGCCAATTCTGAAAGATGATATACATTGAATATGTATTACATTTGCACTTACCAATGAGAGGGACTATACTTGCCATTACCCCAAAGTTCAAACGAGTTTTACCCCATTTCAGTTATTAAAGGCGGGTAAATCCAATTTACTGTTCATCGTCTTCCCAAACGTGCCCTCAACTCAAAACAAAGGGCTTTTCACAATTAAAGGGTACAAAGGACAATTCGGGTGACAAGGACTGACATGGCAGAGTATTACATCACCAAACCCTCCCATTGGCCAATCCCAAACAAAGAAGCTCACGTGGATTTTGAGGAAGCACACATGAAATGGATAAACTACACTATAATGAGTGCAAAAGAAGCACAAGTCATCTAAAAAAGGAATGACACGCTGGCAATCCTCAGGTGTCCACATATCAATCCAACGGCTACAATAGAAACTCCAATGATTGGGAAATGAATGGCTGAGATCCAGGAGAAGGTAAGAGAGATCAAGGAAGAAGGGACCTAGAAGAGCTTTCACTTTTACCAGACGTCTGTGTAAATAGAATAGGACCTAGTTAGGATTAAGGTTGTCGCCGCCAAATTCACGCTTTGAAATGGTTTACAAATTTACGTTTTATGTAAGTGTTATTCTAGTTAGATCTTTGTTGTTAAATTGTTAGAGTGCATAAAGTGTTTCACCGTGTGTTCATTTGTGTAACTTCAGAATTTCCCAATTAATACAGAAAAGAATATTGTGTCCTCATTTCATCATTTAGATAGTCTTTTTCAAGCTTAGTGTGAGCTTAGTTGTGAATAGAAAGTTCAGAGTCCAGGTTTCGTTCATCAGATACTAGATTGGGTCGCTCGCTGTAGCTGTTGGTTGGTGTTTGCTCGAACTTGGAGTCATAATAAAGGAGCTATAGAATAAGAGTAGAATACGTGATTTGGTGGGTGTGAAAGAGATATAAAGCTGAGAAATGGGACCTAGAATTGTAGGTTAGTGGAATAGGACTTCGGCATTAAAGTTCACTATAGGACTAGACACTCGTGTAAGTCTGATCATTTACATGTTTTGCAGAGCTATATTTTGCATTTACTTGAATACTATTCTCTACAGCACTATAAATAGAATAGGACTAGCTTAGGATTAAGGGTCGCCAAATTCACGCTTTTAGAATTGGTTTACCAAATTTACGTTTTATTGTAATTTTAATTCTGTTATTTACTTTAATTGTAATTTCAATTTCCATTTCCATTTTGTAACTTCAAATTTCCAATTAATACAAAAAAATATTGTTCATTTTCATCATTTAAGCCTTTTCAAGCTTTTGTGTTGAAAAATTCAGATTCAGTTTGTTATCAGATCTATTGGGTTATTGTAGCTGTTGGGTTGAATTTAAACTTGGGTCAAAAAGGGCAAAAGCTAGATTGATTTGGGTTTGAAAGAGATATAAGGCTGAAATGGACCTAGAATTGTAGGTTAGTGGATAGGACTTCATCAAATCCTAAGGACCTCTTGTAAGTCTTCATTTACATTTTGCAGCTCATATTTGCATTTACTTATACTTGCTTTTTCTAGTGTTAAATTCTGCTTTTATATGACTTGTTTGCTTATTTTGATTATCTGTTTTTGATTTGTGCTTGTTGGATCCTAGTTTTCAAGTTCGTACTTTAAAATTTGCTTAAATTCCATTTCTATTAGCATAATCAATTTTGCTTTTGTTCAAGCTTATTTGGTGGATTAGATTTTCTCATTAGGTTGTTTCTTAGGAGATTAAGATCTGGTATTAAGAGTTTATGCTTTGAAAATTGTTTTTACAAACTTAAATTGCAAATCTGTCATGTTAAGGGGTGTTTGGGTTTTGGAAGTACTAACTTAAGTTAGTACTGTCAGCCATAACCTAAGTTTAATTTGCTCATTTCCTTAGTAGGTTAGAATTTTAGTATTATAATAGCTTAATGTTCTTAAGTTTATCTGTCAAGTTTTATTTTCATCATACGATTTGTTTGATTCTAGCTGTTGAATTTACTTAACCTACATTTAGTCTTTTGTTTTAAAAATGTTTCACAGTACTAACTGCAAAGTTAATACTGCTAAGCAAAGTTAATACTGCTAGGCTATTTAGTTTAAAGCTAGCAGTACTAACTCTAAAGTTAATACTGCTAGGCGAAGTTAGTACTGCTAGTATCTAGTTAATACTGCTAGTTTGTAGTTAGTACTGCTAGGCTTAAGAGTTAATTTTAAGAGTAAATTTTAGCATAATTGCTTATTTGTCATTTTTAATGTTTCCATTTTTAGTTAGGTAAACATAGGTTTTAGGCTTTAAAATTCAAGTAGGATATAGAGTAGTCTCAGCTTAATATAGAATAGGGCTTAATTTCCATTTCCAGCTTATTTTTTCTATTTAATCTTGCTTTTAAAAGTCACTAAAAACCAAAAAGACCAAAAACAGTAGGTAGATTAAAGTAGCTTTTAAATTCTAATTTTATCATATAAAATTAGAACTTTTCATTTATTTTTATAGATTTATACTAGTTAGTAAGTTTACTCAGAGATTATCATCGAGAAATTTGTCTATTGAGTTTTTTAGCTTAAACTGATTTTGTGCTTTTCATGCTTATTCCTGAGTTTAGCATTGTTGTCATTCAATTTTCAGAAATGTTCTAGTTGATAAAGAGCTATTACTTATTCAAAAATAGTTAGAAACACATTAATACCTTTATAAAACAACTTATGTTTTTTGAAAATGAGCTTAAATTGAGCTTTTTATAAGCTTGTAAGTGAAACCAAGGGGAAACCCTTACATTCTGAGTTCAGCTTATTAATAAGCTCTTTTTGAGCTTATTTTTGGTTTTCAGCTCAAGGTGCTTTTGTTAAATTTGTTCACCCCAACTTAATCTACAACTGTGCTCTTATAAGTTTTTGATAATAAGCCCTTTTTTAAAACTCAGTTTATTTTGGGCTTAATTGGACCTAGCTTGTAAACGGGTTGGGCCTTAGGGTAGTTAGTGTAACTTTTAATTTTCATTTGTTTTCTCAGTTAGTCCTTTGTTAGTCCTTTGTTTGCACTGTTAGTCCTTTAAGGACTTTCACCATTAGTCCTTAGTTAAGTTTCTTTGTTAAGTTTAATAATTTTCATAAATAATTAGGTTTAGCTTTTAATTAGTTTAATTAGACTTTAATTAAAAAGTAAAAAATTGAGGGCTTTTATTTTTATAAAATACTCATCAATTTTCTATTTAAGTATAAATTTTATAAATTGTATGGGAATTATATTTTTAGCATTTTTATTATTTTTAAGATTTTAATTAGATTTAATTTAAGAAAATTCATATCTTTAAATCTAAAAAGTCAAAAATAGTGATTCTTTTTTCTAAAATTTTCTTTTTCTCTGTTTTACCTAGGAAAAAAATAATTTCAATTATTTTCTATTTTTTTTATTTTTAAGGATTTAATTAGATTTAAATAGTTTTTAATTAATAAAAAATTCAAAAATAATAAAAAAATAATTTTCTTTTTCTTAAAAATTTCTTTTGTCTTAATTTAGGTTTAAGAAAGATTCAAACCAATAGTCATGACTAAGGCTCGAACCCGTAATGGCTTATTTTGTTCTTTACGGCTTAAGGCATCGACCACTACGTTTGCTTTCCCTGGGTGGTAACATATTTCACAATCATAATCGCTGAGCAACTCTAACAAATGACATTGTCTCATGTTCAGCTATAACACCTCGTTTTTTAGGACAATGTACGACGTTAATAAAGTCACCATTTATTTTTAGTATTGTACACGTTCGTTTTTTTAATGGAAATCGTTACGTTAAATCGCGTAAACTGAAAATGATCATATAATGTAAACGGGCATTAAACAATTAAATGTTTACATCAAGCAAGTGTTATATGATTATTATAAGGATAATTAATAACTTTGTTCATCTTATTTTTATTGGCTACGTAAAATGCTTACGTTTCGCGATAAAACGCGTTTCGGCATTCCCGGAAGCACCAAAACCTAACTACGCTTAAACGAATACCCACGATTATACCCAATACCCAAAATAATCAATATAACATCACATGGGAGCCTATGTGGCCGAAATTTTCAAGATAGGACCAAGAGATATCAACTTGCTAAAAATATCTAAGTTAAGAAAGATCATAGGGAACCAACTCTTACACCATGAACCACTTGGCTAATTAACCTTGTGCAAGGGTTAGAAAGTAACCATGGTTAGGTTAATAAGATATTTTCACTATATATAGCATGCATGCACTCTTCCTTTCTTAAACACTTAACAAAAATCACCAAAACTCTTTCTTTGTCTCTCTTATAGCTCACGGCATTTTAAGCCATCCATAAGCAAACCATACAAACTTTTATACAATCCATACAACCCTTTACACATCAATCCTAAGGCATACTAAAGTGTTTTCAAGCCTTGGATCATCATTTGCAAGTATTAAGGAAGAAAAGGAAAGATTAGGGTTTCAAACCTAATCTAGGGTTTATAAGCTTGTAAGCTTTGGTTTTGAATCTAATCACGGGTTTAGCACTTATTTCTCATCTCATACATCATCCCTAAGGTCTTCCTAATTCCTTCATACTTTTTATTATCATTATTTTATGTGTAATATGTTAATTATGGCTAAATCACCACTAAGGACTTTTTAATATGTAAAATGAGTTATTATTTATGTTTATGATTTTATGCACTTATTCTTATGTCATATGGTCATATATATCATGGAAAAGTGAAAGTAAAAGTATGTTAACATATGGTTTAAGTATAAACATGTTTAGGTTAAAATTAGGGTTTTATAAGATTACTTAATCTTCACATGTGAAAATAATGGAAAGTAAATTGTTAAACTTGTTACAATGAATTTATAAGGACTATGGATGATCTTGGACATTATTATAAGTATCACATGTGTTAAAAATAGTTATTAGGGTTTCCTTAATAAACTACTAAAGAAAATAATATATAAAACAAGGTTTTTATAAAGATATACACATGAATACTTAGGGGCTGTTTTAAATCCGAATTTCATACAGTGGGTTTGACATAATATAAAAATAATACGCCTCATGACGATTCCAAAATGATAAGAAACTCGAAAAACCGATTTATAACGAAAAAGATACGTTAATTACGAGTTTACGACTATAAATACTTTTATAAAACTATTTTTATAAAAGTTACTATTCATTACAGAAACTAATATTTTTAAAACATCTAAAATATGATATAACTTTTAATTACGAGATCGTACTCGAAAGAATCGCTAAAAACGGAACTATAACGAATAAGTTATTACGATTACAAGTTTACGCTAATTAAAACTAAAAACGAGTATATAGCTGTTGTGAATAGTAAAAACACTATTCATCGCAGAATATTAAAAACTTGAAAATGTAATATTTTGATCACTCGTCTTACTACGAAGACGTGGACGTAAGAAACGCGAGCAACAGGCTTAAAACGACCAAATTAGGTCATTTTTACGAAAAGTATATTTATAAACGTTTTCACTTTATAAATATTATTTTACTAAAATGATTAGTCGGTGATTATGCTATATAGAATATTGAGTGGTTATCAAAGTGCTATAATACTAGGGAGTTTCATAATGAGGCCTCTTCGGATGGCGTATCGACGAGTTGTTGGATTTACGATTTAAAGTGTCCTAACTCCTCGTACGTCATGTCATGACCTCTTTAATTATGATAGCCCGAACGATAGTACGATGTAACAACTATAAGATTATATTCAATGTTATTAATTAAAGTACTCAGTACTTATACGACCTTAATTTAAATAGGTTGCATCTATCGTCTTGCGTGACGTTTTATCTGTGATTATTTGGACTATCTGTACTCAAGGTGAGTTCATAGCCCCACTTTTACAGTTTTACTGATTTACTATTATTTGGGGTGAGAACATGCTTTGTTTTATAAATTGGACGCAAGTGTTTTAAATATATGGATTATGTGTTTGCCTAAGTAGCGATAACCCTCCTGAGCCCATTATCATGAACTGTCAATTGCATAGATGTAGTTGTTAATTACATTATGTGAGCGCGAATGTTATAAATAGATCTATTGGGATTAACCTCCCCGTTTGGGTGATTAGCTATCACTGGGAACGAACGTTGACCATGTCGGACTTGGATGTTGCGGGTTACAACATCTGTACGGGCAAAATAACTGCTAAAATAGCAAATATAGGTTGAGCTTCGGTGTCATGAGCTTAGTGCAACAGTAATCTGGTTTTGTGATTGTTGGCATATGTTGTAACATCACGGGAAAGTCTTGCGGTCCTGCATAATTTAAATACATAAACCTATGAGAACTTCTGGTGTCATGAGCTTAGGGTAAACGTAATTTCATTTTTGTGATGTCTGGCATCTGTTGCATTATCAACTGGGGAATTGAAGTCTTGCGGTCATGCATATACATTTACATAAACCTATGAAATTCACCAACTTTATGTTGACGTTTTAAATGCAATGTTTTTAGGTCATTAAGCACGAGAGTGCGAAGGATTCATTGTTGGTTATATATGAAGTCATGCATTAAAGATTTAGTCGCATTACATTTTGTGTATCTGTTATGGGCTGGAAATCTTTGTAATAATAACAAGTAAACAAGTAAAGCTTCGGGCTTTTGTAACACATACTTTATTAAATCTAATGTATCAGTTTTAAACGACTTTTTGGTCGTTCTTATATTATCTTGTGTTATTGATCTGAGAAGTAACACGCCCCGGACCCTTATTCCGCTGCGACCCAATTTGGGGGTGTTACAGATTGGTATCAAGAGCCAAGGTTATAGAGAACCAGGTCAAATGTTTTTGCTGGACTATAACCGTTTTCAAACACTGCATTCATACAAAGGGGGTTTCACGGGACATACATACACTAATTGTACATTAGTCAGTTAGGCTATATACATGCATAATTGATATACGTGCTTATAATATATTACGTATATAAGGATAATAGTCTTATATTAATATACTTATATAAGTCACTTTTGATTTTTCAGTTTCGATCATGTCGGATTCGGAAGATTATAGAATTACGTATACTGAGATACACAGCCCATATGAGGACCTATCTGACATAGGATCACCAGGAGCCGAAG
This sequence comes from Tanacetum coccineum, assembly GCA_026074375.1. Lineage (NCBI taxonomy): Eukaryota > Viridiplantae > Streptophyta > Magnoliopsida > Asterales > Asteraceae > Tanacetum > Tanacetum coccineum. Next base: position 32,804 of record BQNB010031530.1, on the reverse strand, counting down.
GACCTATTTTTCAGGATCCACCGTCTCCAGATTACGTCCCTGGCCCTGAGGAGCCAGAGCAGGCACCACCATCACCTATCTATGTACCATTTGTTTCGGAGCCTGTTTACCCAGAGTTCTTACCAAAGGACGATGTCCTACCAGCTGAGGAGCAGCCATTGCCTGTTGCTACCTCACCTACTACTGAGTCACCAGGATACATTCGTGAGTCTGATCCTGAGGAGGATCCGGAGGAGGATGACGAGGGGATCCAGCCGACTATCCTGTTGACAGAGGAGACAATGATGATGCAGAGGAGGAGGAGCACTTAGTTTCTGGCGACCCTGCAGCTGTTGCTTATTCAGCTGACCAGGATCCATACCTTGTGTAACACCCCCAAATTGGGTCGCAGCGGAATAAGGGTCCGGGGCGTGTTACTTCATAGATCAATAACACAAGATATATATAGAACGACCAAAAAGTCGTTTGAAAATGATACATTGGATTTAACAAAGTAATTGTTACATAAGCCCGAAGCTTAACTTGTTCACTTGATCAAA